>JAUZSZ010000120.1:10316994-10327181 GCA_034780575.1 Labeobarbus marequensis | reverse complement strand
GCCACATGAGTCATCAGCCCTTCATGGCCTCCGTCTCACACTCACACAGTCAGTCCACTTCCTCTGTCCACTATCTAGTCAAGATCAAGACTTTCAAATGACCGTCTGTTTATTATCTTCACAGTGTACCCACACAAGCAGGAGCCACCCCAGTATTCTCACTCATCTCGGTTTCCCCATGCCATGGTGGTGACAGACGCCAACAGCCTCAGTACGCTGAGCTCAATGTCCTCCAGCAAACAGGTCAGTCATCCATAACATTCACCAACATGTATTAACGTCTCTTGGTTTTTTCAGTGGGTTCTCAGGTCTATCTGCGTGTCCTACCCATTGGAAAGTGAGGCTTCTGCATGCTTCTTATTGGGAAATAAAGCCACCTGGGATGTATATTTTTGACCATCACTGGGGCAAAGTAATAGTGGTGAATACAAAAACACACATGAAAAACGATAACATTAGATATTAGAACATTAGACATTTTCACAGATCTCAAGTTAGCATACCTTTGTAAAAAAGGAATGTAATTAAAATACATTTATTTCATACTAAGTATAGTTAAAATCTGTTAACATATTTACTGACATATCATTTGAGACTTACTGATATGAATATGATTTATGATTAAACATTATTTGGAGTACTACTTGTGCACAATGCACATTTCTTAATTGTAAGCCTAAAATGTGTTTTAATATCACTATGTATGAGGATTGTTTGATCTTTGAATAATATCAGTCTTTAAATACAAGATATTTAAAGTGTACCTAAAGTTCCACTTTAGCACAATCAGATAAACTTAAGTATATCTTTATTTGGATTTCAGCACTACATCCTCACAATTTATGTGCATTAAGTACAAAATTAGGTGGGTTTTACTTTATTTTAAAGTGTCCTTGTTACAGTGCAATTACTATACATTTAAGTACTGAGTAATTTAACTACATGTACTTACTATATGGTTAGGATTAGGTTTTGACTTAGGGTTACTTGCATGTAATTATGCATAATTTATTGTTATTATAATAGTAAGTACATGTAACGTGTAACAAGGACTCCTTAAAATAAGTGTTACCAATACTTGTTCCAATTTAGCAGACTTTAAGTATACCAGTTTAGTATACCAAAAGTACAATCGCAGAGTATTATTATTAAGCACATAAATATGTAAATGTATTTGTAGTGTACTTAACATGATATTTTAAATACATTTTAGTATATTTATTTTCCACTTGGGCAGACCCTACAAAATCTAAAATTTGTGCATGTTTAAATTTAATGCACAATCGGTCTCCATATACTAGTGAGAGTAAGTGGATTGCACATTTTATATTTAAGAAATAAGGCAAAATTATATTCAGGTAATCAAGATGTGTTGACTTATTCCCCAATTTTTACAAACTACCAAGCTCAGGGCAGTGTAACAATAATGGGGAGGCCACGCACAAAGTTAGTTAACTCAAAATAAACATTTATTAAAGTAAATTATACTAAAAAAAAAACAAAACAAAAAAAAAACAAAAAGGGAAGAGAAAAGAAAACAACAAAAGTATTAAAGAAGGCTCAAAATCTGGTGCTGGAGTGAAGTCAACACATATATACAACATATCTCAACACATATACACAAAATATTGCTAATAATATATAATATATCAGCATTTCTGTGATCAGTGTAAGATTTCCAGAGTGGGCTCAATATGACTGATGTTGAGTTTTCAGTCAACGTGGTTTCAATCTGCGAACAAACCCAATCAGCTTCGCTGTCTTTTGTTTGGCTGGGTTTGTTGCACATCTCAATCAGTGAAGCGAGTCAACATGTGGATACTCCTCAGAATTCCTATTTCCTTTGAACAGCTTGACCAATCAGTCACCCGTGATCCCAGCCTGAGCATGGCATGATTGATGAAACCGCCTTTCCCTTTCTTTGTCATTTCTGTTTCTTTCAGTGAAATAAATTTTAATTTTTTTTTAAATATTTTATATTTAGATATATTACATTTATTATGTATTTATTTGTATTTTTATATTTTATAATTATTTTTTTATTTTAGATTTAGATAATATATGTATTAATGTATTTATTGTTATATATGTATTTTTTTATTTTTTGTACTTTTTTCACATTCTTTCTTTATATATTTTCACACTTTCCATGCTCTCAATGCAAAGTCACTTCTGAGTCCAGTTAGCAGTGCGGTCAGGAAATGATCCTCACTGTTAATCAAAGCCATCATGCTCCTTTGGCTCCCCTGTCGTGGACGGGAGTGTATGGCGTAATTACACCTCATCCCTTTTCCCCTGCTCTCTGACCGCTCTAGCCTGAAATGTAGTTTGCAGTAACCGCTTTCAGATGCCTGATTTCCCACGCTGCCACATCACTCGCAGCACCGATCCTGACGGCTTGAACTTCCTACCAGCATGTCCTCCATTTATCAACATCTTGTCTTTAATTCTGGATAAACTGCAAAATCCTAAAAATTTCACCTGTGCGAGATATATGGAAACACTTTTTGGAAACACAGCATTTAGATACCTCAGGTATGTGGTTGCTCAAACCCCCAGTACTGAGAGAGAGCAATTTCAAACTCTTATCAGTCTGCTGTATTTGGACTGGGGCGGTGCGTTGGGCGCTCAGGGGGACATTACAAACCACGCTTAGTCTTTATAACCCTCCTGTTTGCTGAGTTTTCCACCACAAAAACTCACCTCCATTTGGAGACCTGCATCTAATGAGTGTAGTCTGAGCAGCTGGCCGGCACCTTTATCAGGTGAGGCTGTTTGTCAGCGGCCATCAGGTCACAACAGGGTCACCTGCCTCTCCTTTTTCAAAGAACACCCAAACAATATGAGAAAATGTTGGGTACAATGGGAAAGAACGCACAGGGATGAGGTGTATATTTGGTCAGGTGTGGCTGATAAGAAAATTCCGCACTCATACAGAATGCTTATGTGACCGTTTCCTCTTTCTCTCTTTATTTTGCAGTGTCCGCTGCAGGCCTGGTGAGCACGTACATCTGACTTCCTTGAAGTCCTCAAGTCCCCCTCATCGCGTCCGTGTCTGTGGAAACCCATAATAAGTGCGAGCGAGCGGCACGTTGGATAATGAGTTAGTCAGTAAACCAGGGAATGCAGGACTGATGAAAACGGATACTGTTAGGTTGTTCGATCAACAAGGGTACACACTTTAGTGACAGTATTTTACTTCTCAATGATGGACCAACCAAACTGAGGAACATGGGTGATCCTGAAGAACAAACCAATAGGAAATACAAGACAAAGCTACAGATACAAGGAGCAGAAAGACATGGAGCACTGTCCATATGTGCTTGGTGAAGACATTATATTTGAACTGTGTGGATACAATGACAATCAGCCAATGTTAGAAGCATCTGTAGGAGTTTAGACGTCTTCCATGAAATCTGGATGCTTAGACAATGTTTTGTACAGTTGAATGTAAATACAAGCAATTATTATATCGTTAGTATGAAAGATGTAAATATTTGATAGTCCATGTGGTGTGCTGTTTTATTTGTCTGTGACAATCTATGGAACAGGTATGATGGATTGGAATATGCAATTTCAGACTTTTTTCGACTACTTTGTTGACGTCAAATCTTAAAAGTGAGATAGATGATAAAGCACATTCAACAAAACCTGAACCTATTAATCTCCCTGCAAGCCTGGTTTGAAAATAGACTGTCAGTGTTGACTATTAGCATTAGGTATGTCATCAGATAGATAAGAGTCATCTTTCTGTGCCAGGACTGCCACAGTCTGCCAGAAGTACTGGATTTAAGATGCGGTCAATCAGGGAGACCGATAACTCCATCCACATAGCCGCTCACCGTCTTTGCGATATTGACAGGGACGGCCATGAATCATGACGTGCCTTTCTAATCTAAATATTGACTTACAATCAAACTGTCATTGTCATGGTGGAGAGATACGGGAAAGAGCGTCCTGTCGAATTGGACCGCAGAATGGTTATCTGTAGGAATTTCATAAAAGTTGAAATAGCTTTTATTGTGGCTCTTGACACATTTGTGTCACGTTGTGCATGTATGTCCACAATTTCAAAACTGACATTGTCATTTTGGTAACCTGAAGAAACCAGTGCACACGTCCCCGTCTAAGAGTTGAATACTTGTCAAAAGGTCACTTCAATGTTTGTTTTTAATGTTGTTGACTATGTTCCCACTGCCAGTTGACCTGAGGTTACAGTGCTGGTTTATGCTGGATTTATACAAAATGTGATTCTATCCACGTTGTATTATTTTTGTATAAAATGAAATCAGTCTTTTAAAATCATTATTTATGCTTTACGAAAAAGTTTCAAATAAAGTTTTTTTTTTCTTTTCTCAAGATTGATAACCGTGGTCTGTCTCTGATTTGAAATGTGAAATTAGATCATATTGTGTGAATTTCCTCATATTAGTGTTTACCAAGCTGTAATGAAATTTTACTGTCTCTCGCATAGTTTTTTTTTCAACACGATTGATTTTATGACATGGGTGTTAGGAGTGTGTTTTCTTTCAGCAAGGACCTATTACCAACCTCTCCTTCCTGCGACAATATGTCTTGTTAAATCATGTAAACCTTAAGATGAGTGATCTCAAACTTAAAGGGATAGTTCACCCAAAAATGAAACTTGTCCTCATTTACTCACCCTCATGCCGTTCCAAACCTGTGTGAGTTTCTTACTCCTGCTGAACACAAAAGAAGTTACTTTAAAGAATGTTGGCAACCAAACTTTCAAAAAATTAATGCCACTCATTGACTTTTCCCTGTAAAATGCAAGTCAATGGCTACTGTCAACTGTAACATTCTTCAAAATATCTTCTTTGGGTTCAACAAAAGAAAGTCAGTTATACAGGTTTGGAACAATGTGAAGGTGAGTAAATGATGACAGAATTTTCATTTTTGGTGAAAAAAAAAAGAATAGTTTAATAGTCCATTTTAGGAATTAAAATGGACAATATTTTACGTCCAGGTACTTTTCCTTAGGATTAAGATCATGTCAGGATTGAGTCTGGGAAAAATGCTGGATATTTCAAACGTGATTTATTTTGTTGAGCAGCATGAGTGAGGACTGAGTGCATGTCTGGAAGAAAACCTCCCTGTTGCCTTTTGTTTTCCTCCTACAGGTCTGAAACAACAATTTTTAAAATTCCCCACATAGGCTATTACTAAACTTGGAGGATGGGCCGCATGTTGTTGGTGGGAATGAAACTCATGCCACAAAGTGAGATGGACCACATTGTTGCTGTAGGGTGGAAGAGTATGTTGGGAAAACTTGGCTCCCTCAAGACAATATATGATGCTGTAATTAGATAAATTTACCTCATTTGCTCAAACAAAATGCACAACATTTACTTAAGTGTTGTAATTTTAGTGATAGTCTTCCATTTTTATTTAATTAACTCCTCATTCACAATTACACATTTTGTCTGTGTTTGTAGACATTAATCTGAATTTACTGTTGTGTGACTCCAGTTTGGCCACCAGAATGGAGTTTAGGTGGGTGTTATTGAGAATATTTGCATTGGAACAAACAAACAAATTAAATGAACTAACAAATTTCATTTCCATTAATGAAAGTATCTCATCTGCATTTTGTTTAATCACCTTCTTTGGTGACTCTTTTGTCTCGCTAAAGGTAATTTCATAGCTAACGTTTTGGGTAGCACTTTAATATAGGGACCAATTCTTTATTATTAACATATTGGCTGTTTATTAGTACTTTTGAAGCATATATTCTGCATGACCATGTTCTACATCCCTAATCCTACCCAATACCTAAACTTAACATCTACCTTATTAACTGTTAATAAGCAGCAAATTAGAAGTTTATTGAGGCAAAAGTTGTAGTTAATGGTTTGTTAATAATGAGCATTGGACCTTAAAAAATAATTGTGACTGCATTTTGCGTTGTCTAAATACACACAAATAATATTTTTACACTTGTGAATACATACAGCTTGACTGGAAATTATGCTCATTAAAAAAAGGGAATATTTTCTGATGTTTCTTTTAATCCACACTATCTCCTTGGTAATGCAGTCAACTAACCTTCGAAAGTTTGACATGACAAATGTTGGACAGTCGTACTGTATATTTGTTTTAAAATTTAAATAAAGCAGTTTTACACAATAAATATTAAAATGGTTTATGTTTAATTCACTATTTTTTTGAACCGTGAAAAGGCTGAAAAATTTTGTATTTTATTTTTTCATTTTTTAAGATCAAAAAGGACAAGCGTGAAACAACTAAATCTATGCATATAAGACATTTGAAAATGTAACTAAATAAAATAAAATAAAATGTGTAAATAAATTGAGTCTGTTAGTTCTAAGAATCAACTAATAGCACATAAAAATAATTGAAGAGACACCCAGAAGCATATTTTGAGCAATTCTGTTAGCTGGATGTCAATGTACACTTATTGTGACTTGAAAACTTTATTCTAGGCTTTTTTTTTGTCTTCATTTGAATGTGCCTTAAAGACACTCATAGAGTTATGAAAAAGAGTGTCCTGCTGGGTATACACTTGTAACCTAATGATGTCGCCCTGTTTGCTTATCAATGAGGCCTTTGATTTTGCTCCCAGGGAGCCACTAAAGATCTTACTGCTGCTCTCTTTTACTGCACTGCCCTGAAAAGAGCAGAGGAGCAGAGAGAGAGCAAGAGACACACACACACACACACACACACACACACACACACACACACACACACACACACAAATGCTTATTAGCATTCTGAGGAGGTGCTGAGTTAACAATGCAACAACAACAATACAGCAACAACAATGATTATTACTATTGTTTTAATTCAAGTACAGCACTGTAAATGCAGGCCTGTAATTCTTGTATTTTAACAAGACTAATGGCATAAACACAGTTAAGTGCAAAAATTGGCAAAATGATTTACCAATATTCTGCTGTTAATCACTTTTTTCAGTGTATGATGATTTGTCAGATTTTTGTCAGTCAATATTAAGAGCACATATACACAACTGCAGTGCCTATATGGAGATAGATATATCTTACTTCAATCTCAACATATTCATTTATTAAACCCTATTTTATATGCAATTTTAAGAAAAAAAACCAAAAAACCAAAAACTTTTTTCATATTCCGATGCCTGTTTCTTGTAAGATATTGTATGATTCAACAGACACAGTAGGGAAGGACTGGATCTTTACTTCTGAACAAGACTCAGAGGTCAACATGAGAGCAAGATGGACACACAGAGAACAGAGAGAAAGGACAAAGGGACAGAAAATGGAAGTTACGAACTGAATGTAGCTGTGTGTTTAGTGGTCAGAAGAGAATGGGCACTACATCAACTCCAGCTGGGCCCCAAAGGGTTTTAATGGGCAGAAGAACCCAGCAGGGGTCAGAGGTCAGGAGGCCAATCTCTGCCAGGGCTAATTGGTAACACTGTTTCAAACTGAGATCAAAATTAGCCTTTGAAGTTCATAATATCAAAATAAGACATTTTATCATTTTTTGTATGTATAAACTGTCTAATTTCTTTAAATATTATATATACTGTATGTGTGTATGTGTGTGTGTGTGTGTGTGTGTGTGTATATATATATATATGTATATGCACATACATACAAAATTAAATTAATAAATTATAATGAATTGTATATTATATATTATATTATAATGAAATTATGTGTGTGTGTATTCATCATTGTTAGATAGATAGAAATATAGACATAAATAGATCTTTTGTCCATAACTATTAATCTTAAATTCCACTGTCAAACAGTTCATAAATCCCACTGAATTCACACAGTTCATAAATATCCGAAAATGTACAGTCAGTGAAATTAACCATAAACCGCTTAATGCATTGATAGCTTGACAGCATCTGGAAAACTTGAGGCAAATGTGGCAAAGAGGAATAAAAATGTCATTATTAATCACTCATTGTTCCGTGTCTAGTAAGGGGAAACACACTGCATTCAAATGAAATCATTACAGCTGAGAAACTGTATGTAAACAGACATTTTCATGACCCCACAAACTGTGTGAAGGAATTTATCATTCCTTCCTTTGTGATGCTTTGGTAGTTTAATGATCGATTCTCTACACAGACACGCATAGTGGATTTTGGAATGAGAATGGATCCATTCGGGCTTTGTGTTTAAATGGGAGCGAATACATTCGGCCTTTCAGCTCAGAGACGGATCATACAGTAAAAGGCAGTCCTGACAGATAGCAGTGGCTGTTGCTGCTGCAGGATCTGGTGATTTATGGTGATTGGTGGGATGCTCTGAGTCAGTTGTGGGTTAATGTTCACCTGGGTCACAGAGCCACTGCTGGAACCTGCCTGTATTCACATCAGGCCCTCTGACGAGACTGGCCTCAAGCTAAACCCACCACTCTCAGTGGGGAAACAGCGTCCTTCATAGCTTCTCAATGGATCCTAAAGGTTATGTAAGGTGGCTATTCAGAAAGCTGAATGGGCTCGGGTGGAAGAGAAATATCAATCTTGTCCAATGCATTAACACAGTACACCTCCCCTTTCCATGGTACAAAAAGCAAAACAAAAAACACTTTGTGTGTGTGTGTGTGTATATATATATATATATATATATATTATGCAATATTATGTTTTTTTAACTGTATTACTACATAAGTGCTTGTTATTAGCAATTTATACATTTTAATAGTAGTTTATTTTTTTAACCAACTTATGTTCACAAAAAACAATTATTCCAACAAAAAATGAGGGAAAATCTTTAAACTGTTGATATTCAAGAAACAACATCTATCTATCTATCTATCTATCTATCTATCTATCTATCTATCTATCTATCTATCTATCTATCTATCTATCTATCTATACAATAAAATATGCAAAATATGTGTTTATCAAATTTGGAAATGTGGTATGAACTAGCTCTGAGTGACAACTTAATTTAGACAAAATTGACAACTACATTACCTATTCAGATATTGCCTAGTTTATTTATAAGGCTATATTTTTATTATAGGCTAATTATTATTATTATTATTTAAAAAATTCATTAATTTTATTTTATTGCTATTATTATTTTAATTTTAGTTTATTGCTAGAAAACAAAGAGATCAAATCAGTATTATTATGGTTATTACCAAAACTTAATTAAATTACATAAAATATAAAAACCTGTTTTGTTTTAGAGCATATAGACATGTTAAAAAAAAAAAACCTTTTAAAAAATTACAAAGCACATAAAAATTTCTAAATTTTTAAACTAAAATTAAAATGGACACGGAAAATATAAAAATAAAAACTGATATGAAATATTAATAAAACTATAATAGTATATCAATGATACTAAAATAACACCTGATCACACAAATCATAATTTTAAAATATATTTTTCGTCGTGTTCCACATTTTAGTAACAGGGCTGCAAGCGCATATAGAATGAGCACAAAATGAAATAGAAATTAAAAATACAGCTGACTATTGGTTGAAACCCAAAGATAAAACTTTTCAGGCCTGTTTTAACCCTGCTGGTGGGAGTTGTTTAAGATGCTCAAACTGACGTGCAGCGCCCCCTGGGACAAACTAGAGCCCAGTTAAAATCTGTGGGACCATAGACACAATAAATACTATTTATTATGTCTGTCTATGTGTGGGACAAACACTACAATGGCGCCATCGCCTGTGCAATACGGGAACTACAACGATCGCAGGTGCTGGAACAAGCGCACAAACCGTGCCATTCACAAAACCTCCAAATGATAATAACATGTAAGACACACACGATACAAAAACGCACATTTATGTTTACAAAAATGTCAACAGTTATCCTTATATCAAGAAAACATTTTCTAAACGTTAAGACGAAACGCAAAATGAATTCAAACATAAAAAGTGTCGAGCTGAAAAGTAGCAGTTTAGATGCTTCCAATAATTTAGTGTGCTGTAATGAAAGTGACGCAGCTGATGGAGTGACCCGGAAGTGGCGCAGGTCTTAGGGTCATAGACATATAAAAACGCTTTGAGCCGTTGCTACGATACGCCAACCGTCCGCCATGTTTATCCGGGCAAGCTGCCTTAAAAACAAATGGAGGTAAACGGGGGAGCTGCGGTTATTTCGGGATAAAATCATGATAACGTTTACATTTATCAGCCGATTTCAGTGGTTTGTGATCTACATGGAGTTAAAAATAACTCT
>JAUZSZ010000120.1:10183401-10193476 GCA_034780575.1 Labeobarbus marequensis | reverse complement strand
TTTTATTTTGGATGAGATTAAAATGCATATAAAATACATTGTCTTATAAACCTATTACATTCACTGTAATAACTTTTAAATCCAAACTGCTGTCTTTACCATGATTTCATACTTGTGGTCACTCTGATGTTTTTTATACTCGTATCCTCTAGTAAAGCACTGCAACAGAAAGATTAAATCATACAGTACACATTGAATTAACAGTGACAGTATGTTTTATGCAGTCAGACAGTAATAAGACCCTCAATCCGGCGACTCACCTGCAGACACAGGAGGAAAGGTGGTGGTCCACATTCAGCACATTTAATGTAAGGCTCCACTAGATACGAGGAACATCCTCGACAAGGAGGCTTATCGAAAGGATCATCTAAAGAGACAGACATTTATTTACAGAATGTAGTTATTTCAACAGACCTATATCCTACACCACAAAACATGCTAACATTTTCCAGCTTCATATCACAGTTATGGCAGAAGAATTTTATTGAATTTTGCTGATTAATATGTGTCACGAAGCTCAAGTTATCTGCCTAACACAGATGATATGATGTCATTTTAATAACAGAATAAAAAAAGTTAATAAAGAAAGTTACATTATAGCTGTTAAGTTATTAATGAAGGATAACATTAATGAAAAACATAATTAATGATATGATATTTTGAATAAAAAGCTTACATTTTATTTTAATGTAAAAGCATATTAAATGCAAGTAAAGCATGTGCTTTTGTGAAAATAAAATGTCAAAATATAGGTGAAATTATGTTTCATCGTCATTCAGCGTAACAGATAGATTTATGTAAACATACTTATTCTGAACTATGCTTATTAAAATATATAAAAGTGGTCAAACTAAATTTTATTGTGAATTATGTGATCCTTAAATCATTTTTTAATGTCATTTAATGATTCTTGTTCTAAATATGCCTGACTAGATCATTGTAGCATTAACTACTTTTGCACTGAATGACATTTTAGTGAGTGTCTTCTGTAAAATGATAAAAATTTAAGGTAAGTTAGTCATTATGTATTGCTCAACAAAAAAATTAACAGGACCTATGGTAGTAATGTTTGTTAGTGTCCGTTTACTATGGTAGAATTCTGTAATTTTTTCTCATTTAGGTAGTTACCTGTCCTCGAATAGCAGATCTGATTTGCTAAACGATGTAAGGTTACTTACTTCCAAAAGACGCAAGGCGATCCATGCTGTGGATGAGGATGTCTGATCAGGAAAAATTAAAACATTCCTCTTCTTTGCAATCGTTCTGGACGCAGTTGAGATTATTACAACTTTTTGATAATGGAAACTCAACAGTTACAGCTTTCGTTAAAAGGAGTAAATGAAAACAAAGATTTTATGTTGAATTTAGCACATAACTGAGAATATAAACACACTCCAGCGGGTCTGTGTCGATCAGTGCAGCTCAATGAACATCCCCTGAGGAAGGGAAGTGACCATTTCAACAGCGCCCCAAGCGGCACCTGACTGTAAATCACCTGGACAGACCGTCACAACGTGCCGTTCATTGTTGTTTTTTTTGTTTGTTTGTTTTTTCAGATCTGCTTTAATATAGATGCTTACTTATATCTGTCATTTAGCTTTAAATTAGCTGGCTTTATTTTTCAATAATGTAAAGTCTGACCTGGGGGAATATTTGTTCTGTATCTGAAGAAGTATTACATTGACTTAAAGGACATTTATCCATGTTTTTAACATTTATTAATAATGAATAATCCTCAAATTCATTTAACACGAATGTGAAATTAATCCACTAATAGTTTACATTGAGGATACAGTACCATTTTTAAACAATACTAAATGCTCATTCCCACTAAAGGCCTGTTCACACCAAGAACAAATATAAGGATAACTCTTGCTGCATCCTGTTTTCTCAATTTACATACTATATGTCTTAAATCATATTCTAAACAAGAATTAGTGTGTCCCAAATCGTATTATGTTAAAACGAGTATCCCAAAGTTTCCTGGATGGTCTACCAGTTCCGGTGGAAATAGTTTGACTGATTTTCTGTGTTGTATTGTTAAAGTTGTGGTATGAGCTTCTCTCCTCTCATAGAATTAGTAGTTATCATTATAGTTTTCATTCTTGGTGGGAACAGCAACTAAAACTGCAGTTAGGAATTAGTTCAGCATCAAGAAAAAGCAGCTTATTTTGTCCTCCTGCTTCCAGCTTTTTTCTTCTTCTCCTTTAGATGCAAATTCCTCTCCTCTTCCTCATGTTGTTCATCTCTATCCCAAAGTTGAGACCTGTTCCCTCCTCATCCATAAAAGGGTTGTAATTCATAACCTGCAGCAACCAGGAGAACCAATCAGTGTATTTGTTTAATTATTGGATAATGTGCCATACTGCAGTAGGTTTGCATTTGGTAGTCCTAAATCTTATATCACTTTGCAGAAATACTAATACATCTAATGTCTCACCATCAGTAAAAGGTGGGTCCATGTGACGTCCTCCTAGTTGGTTGAGAGTGTTCATTGGGGCCAATATAGCAGTCACAGTAACTGCAACATTCACTGGCAGCATTTGACAAGATGCTTGAGCTGAATTGGAAAAGATAATGTGGTTTTCATAGTGTTCATTACAAATAAATAATACAAAGAAATACCTTCAAAATGACTGAAAGCCAATTAGATGATATCATTAGAAAGTGAACAGATAAATAAATGAAAATCTTGCCATCATTCCAATTTTCTACATTGATGACTCCAGAACTAGAGCCATTTCCACTATTGTTGCACTTTTATTAGCACTTCAACTGTTGCTTCCAGGTAAAATACAAGTACTCAATCCATAATATTGTTCATTTCATCTATCAAATTTCTCAAAAACTCATCAACATCTTGTGTGGCTTGAGGGTGAGTAAATTTTCAGCAAATTTTTATTTTTACGTGAACTATTCCTTTAAACATGAGAACTGTTTGCAATGCACGATGGTAGTATAGTTTACCATATAGTATACCATATATGGTGGTAGTCTGCATCAGATTCACCTTCAATTAATTTTACAGTCTTACCTTGTTAGGTATTGATTGTAGCCAGTCATATCTGGGATACACCCTGGGGTCATGCCATAGATTTCATCTCCAAACACTATCACACCATTAAATCCATACGGGTTATCCTGACACTGTTCAGAAACCTTTAATAAAACACAAACACACAACGCCTTTAAATTTACAGCCTATTTCAGTAATAACATTTAAAAGATTTGTACTTCTGCCAAGTAATAACTAATGAAAATGCTGAAATATGTCATTAAATTAATGTTACATGTATTCTTTTGGACTTTAGAAGTCACAGTCACATTAACAAAACATCAGCAAAATAATTAATAAATTAACAATTAATAAATGAGATTTATGCATCATCTGAAAGCTAAATAAATAAGCTTTCCATTGATGGTTTGTTAGGATAGCGCAATATTTGGCCGAGATACAACTATTTGAAAATCTGGAATCTGAGGGTGTAAAAAAATCTAAACATTGGGAAAATCACCTTTAAATTTGTCCAAATGAAGTTCTTAGCAATGCATGTTACTAATCAAATTTGTTTTTTAATTTTTTGAAGTTTTGATATATTTACAGTAGGAAATTTACAAATTATCTTCATGGAGAATGATCTTATATCCTATATACTTAATATCCTAATGATTTTTGGCATTAAAGAAAAATCGATCATTTTGACCCATACAATATATTTTTGGCTATTGCTACAAACATACCTGTGCTACTTAAGACTGGTTTTGTGCTCCAGGGTCACATATATGATGCACAGATCACACAGAAGTGACTTGAAAGACCAGGCAGGTTTCTGTTGGTCAGCACAGTGAATTCACATGACCAACTTTAATCCATTGTGAAATTTGCTCAAAATTTGCTATTGCGTGGGTTTCTATGACATGACTGGATTTTTCCTGCAAAATTTGCAGGACAATGGTAAATGTAACACACCTTAACAATATAATGGCAACAAATAATAATGTATATATAACACAAAGACACATTTAAAAAGCTCTAAGGCAGACACTTAAAAATTAAATGCTCTATGAATTATGTCCCTGCTCACCTCTTATGACTGTTCCCATTCGTAATCCCATGAACCTCAACCATGATCACATGACATAACCAAATCACATGAACACTTCCATGTCTACTACAATGCTAATGGCATGTTTTGATGTATGCACATTGGGATTCTTTACCACAGAAGTAAAAAAGAGAAGGAAATTAACCAAACGGAATAGTCTTTGTAAGGATTTGATGATAATTTTGCACTAGCTTTTTATTTGCTTGGTTAATAGTGTGGATTGCCAGTCATAACAGTGGTTTTGCGAAGCTGTAATGACAAAGAGATGACTGATACAACTCTCACGACTGACTCAAACCGCTGTTTGGTATTTAACGCAATATGACTAACCCCTATTGTCTTAACTAAAACAAAGTGGCTTCATTAGGCCTCAGAATCAGTGGTAGAAAAAAGCAGATAATACTATAGTTGTCAACACTTTAATCATTACACAGGGACTAAAAATGATCAACCAAGCTGCACGGTGAACAGAAATGGTTGTGTACTGCTTAGCCAATGAGTACACGACATTGAAATCATCTAATGTTAAAAGACAGTTAATTTCCTTAAATGCCATTAAGAAAACATTTGCAATATTTCTGTTGTTCTTTTAGGACTGTAGGACTACATAGTTGTATTCAGACTTACTTTGTTTTTGGCTGTTTGTGTAGCCATGTTTGCTGCACTGTCAACGCAACGATACTTAGGTCACGTGCAACAAGACGCATGCACTCTTAAAAATAAAGGTGTTTCACGATGCCATAGAAGAACCTTTTTTGTCCAAATGGTTCCATAAAGATCCTTTAACATCTGAAGAAGCTTTCTGTTTCACAAAAGTTTCTTTGTGGCGAAGGAAGGTTCTTCAGGTTATAAAAAGGTAAGAAAGAGATGGTTCTTTATAGAACCTTTGACTGGAACCAAAAATGGTTCTTCTAGGGCATCGCTGTGAAGAACCTTTAAAGCACCTTTATTTTAAGAGTCCAAAATATAACTTTTCCCTGACATTATATGACATTATATAAATTGTTTTATAACACAAAGCAAATACATGTTATCTGATCATATTCTAATGAAACAAAGTTAATAAAGTATTTTCCATTCTGTGTCAAGCCGTATATCCGGAATTCTCATACTGTAGCTGGATCTGTAGCTGGTCTTCCATTTCTGTTTAAGAGATAAGTTTATACCTGTAACTGAATTTGTTTTTCTCTTGTAAACTTCTAATACAGTTTATGTCCATTCAGGATAGATGTTCGTTCCATGTTGGTCTCCCCAGATCCTCCCTTATGGTGTGGTATTTGTTGATACATCCTTTCCAACGTACAGGAAAAAAAATATTTCCTCTATCAGCCGGCCATAATCTTTAACTCTTTATGTCCAACCAGCGTAAAATAAACAGTGCTGCTTGAAATATTCCCAGCTCTCTTTAAGTCACTGATTAGTCATTTAATCAAACAACAGAAGGTTTCCTCTGAGAATGATGGAAAATAAAAAGGCTGGGACTCTTGCAGTTCCTGTTTTCATTCCAGTAGCAAAACCAGTTTGTGGTTTGTTTTATGATTTGCAGTTAATTATTTCAGCTGACTTGTTGTGATCTGAAAAATAATTGGAGCAGATCTTTGCACATTTAGCCTGCTACAAATATATCTTCTCTTTTACAGATATTCGTATATAACTTCTGAAGATACAGATCTACAATCATCAAATAATGTTTTAAAAACTTTAATTAGTCTAGCTCACTTAGCTCTTTTAGTTAGTTTCACTTTGATTTCAAATGCCACCCAACTCTACATCAATCTGACCTAGTCAACTGGATTCAGGTTTCTCAATCTTAAGACATTTTGTGCACAGCATTTCCACATATCAGCGAAATTAGCACTTCTGTTTTGAGGGGGATTTTTTTTTAATTTTCTGAAAACTATTTGAAATCCATGCACATTTTGAATACACAAAATTTGATTAATGATGAATACATTTTGAATTTACTTTGAATAAATACATTAGAATTCTACTTTTTGTGGCACACCAAAAAACTTCATATCTTTGGCTATGTAGTTATAGCAAGGCATACATCATTTTGAACCACAGCTGAACTCCTCAAATCCAGAACACACCAAAAACAGTATGACTATTCAAAGCCAGTGCATGTGATGTCAAGCAAAACAGATTGTAGGACTGCATATGTGTTTGCAGAAACTTGTAAGGCTTGATCCACGTATTAGACTTATTTGTTTTACCTCCTGGCCACTAGAGGTCATTGTGACAGTTAGGTGAGAGGTTAAAAAAAGCTGACTCCTGAGCTGAGTAGTGAGAGGAAGCCATACAGACATGGTGAGACTGAAAACAGAAAGCTTTCTTCCCCAACTGAATGTTCTTCATTCACTATTCATGAATTATTTTTACTCATCACCTCCACTCGATTTAATTTGTGTATTTAGTTTGCAGACTTGTTGTTTCCACTATATACCCACATTTTCCATCAGGATTTAGTGGTTTTAACAAGCCACCAATAGAAGGCACAAAATTTGCCACACCAATTACCAGAAGAGTGCAGAGTGCAGTTTCCATTAAAACCAATACAAGTCCCATTATAACCAGTAAAACTATTACAAATTTTGTGATGCGTCTATTGTATTTTTCGGCAGGGAAATAACAGAGTGTCATATCTATACGCATTTTTCCCAGAACGTCTGTGCGACCCGGTAGCAACTCTTCCACGGCCCGGTGGTTGGGGACATCTTAAAATAGAGGGCCGCATTGGGATTGAGATCCCGCAGGACCCAACACAAACATCTTATGATTCTTGTTCTAAATATCCCCGACAAGATTTTTGTAATATGAACTATTGTTACACAGAATGACATTTTAGCATGTGTCTTCTGTAAATCATAATAAAAATGTATAATCATTATGTTTTGCTTAGAAAACAATTTAACAGGCCCTATGGTAGTATCAGAGTAATTTTTGTTAGTGCCCGGTTACTGTGGTAAAATGATCATGGAAAATGTAAAGCCTTCTTCTTATTTGCAATCGTTTTACCTTTACCTTTGTTTTATTTATATAGTGCTTTATACAATGCAAAGCAGCTTTACTGTGTCAAACAGGAAAATAGTTTGTCAGTAGTGCAAGAGGACAGTTTATTCTTTCTCTGAAGAAATACAACTTTAACTTCAAGGACAATTATCCATGTTGTTAATTTTTATTAATAATGAATAATCGTCAAATTCAGGTAACACAAATGTGAAATGAATTCAATAATAGTTTGCGTTGAGGATACAGTGCCATTTTTAAATGCTACTAAATGCCCATTCTTACTAAAGGCCTGGTCACACCAGAAAAAAAAAAAAAAATCAAATTTTGAAATAGAATTAGTGTGTCCCAAACTGTATTATGTTAAAATAAAGTACAAAATGAGGATTTGTAAAGAAAAGTTTTTGAGGATTTTGATATAAGTCAAAAGGAGACTGGTTTTCCTTTGCTGTAAACAAAACTTTGTTCTCACGAGACTAGCATATTCCTAGGAGCTTACGCTACACCTACATCCTACATCTTCTGCTGGAACGCTACTCTCTCGTGAACGCGTGTATGACAGTTAGCAGAAGCTAGAGATTACAGTTTATAAAGTTTTAATTGCCTATGGATATTTTTCTTACACAAATTAATTGCTTCTTTTCAGAAGGCCTTCATTAACTCACCAGAGCTGTGTGGAATACTTTTTATGATGCATGGATGCAATTTATTTTGCTTTAAAGTCTTGACCCCCATTCGCTACCATTATAAAACGTGGAAGAGCCAGGACATTTTTTAATATAACTCTGATTGTATTTGTCTGAAAGAACAAAGTCATATACACCTAGAATGGATTGAGGGTGAGTAAATCATGGGGTAATTTTTATTTTTTGGTGAATTATCCCTTTAACACTGTAGCTGAGGATTAGTTCTGTACCATGAAAAAGCAGCTTATTTTGTTAGTAAACACACAATAAACTTATTTTGTTAGTAAACACAATAAAGTTGCAGTCACATTACTGAAATTTTACAGGCAAAAAAGGTACATTGTCCGTTTTCATTAGTGTAGCAATGTTTGAATCACAACTCAGAAATCACAATTTTCAAACCAAGCAGTTAATTTGCTTGACCAACTTGAACCCAAGGTAAAATCTGCGTGGGTAAAACTTTTTTGTGTATTCCTATTGAAATGACAGGACTTTGCCTGCAAAAATTTGCCAAACAGTAAATTTGACTGCATCCTAAAATATATAAACCAAAAAGAACAAAACAGTGAAATTCCTATGACTATTTTTATTACTGTTTGATCTGAAACATGCTGGTCAGATCTTTAGCCTTTCTAATGACCAGAATGGCGGGATCTTTTCTTCTTTCTGCTTCCAGCTTTTTTCTTCTTCTCCTTTAGATGCAAATTCCACTCCTCCTCCTCATGTTGTTCATCTCTATCCCAAAGTTGAGACCTGTTCCCTCCCCATCCATAAATGGGTTGTAATGCGTAACCTGCTGCAACCAGGAGAACCAATCAGTGTATTTGTTTAATCATTAGATAATGTGCCATACTGCAGTAGGTTTGCATTTGGTAGTCCTAAATCTTATATCACTTTGCAGAAATACTAATACATCTAATGTCTCACCATCAGTAAAAGGAGGGTCCATGTGACGTCCTCCTAGTTGGTTGAGAGTGTTCATTGGGGCCGATATAGCAGACACAGTAACTGCAACATTCACTGGCAGCGTATGACGAGATGCCCAAGCTGATTTACAACAGAAAATGTGGTTTTCATTACAAATAAATAATGAATAGACATACACTGGAAATGACACTTCTAAGAGCTCATTAGATGGTTTTTCTCAAGTCATTAGAAAATGAACAGATAAATAAATGAAAATTTTACCATTATTCCAATGGTCTGCATTAATGGCTCCAGCACTAAAGCCGTTTTCACGTCTGTTGCAAATAAAAAAATAAGTTCCATAAAAAAAAAAAAATCCATATGGAAATCAAATGTTCAGAAAGCTAATAATTTCTTTCTAGCCTTTTGTGTATCAGTCTTTAAAGGAATAGTTCATCCAAAAATGAAAATTTGCTGAAAATGTTCTCACTCTCAGGCCATCCAAGATATAGATGAGTTTGGAGATGGATGCTCTGCAGTGAATGGGTTCCAGCAGTCCAAACAACTGATAAAAACATCACAATAATCGACATGACTCCAGGCCATCAGTTAATGTCTTATGAAGTGAAATGCTGTGTGTTTTTAAGAAACAAATCCATCAATATGTTTTTATCTTCAAACTGCTTCCGGCTAAAATATGCATCCTCTATCCATAACATTGTTCATTCAAGCGGCACCCATTCACTGCAGAGGGTGCACTGATGAGCAAGTGATGTAATGCTAAACGTGTCCAAATCTCTTCTGATTAAGAAACAAACTCATCTGCAGATTTGATGATCTGAGGATGAATACATTCTCAGCAAATTTTCATTTTTAGGTGAAATATTCCTTTAAACACATGAGAACTGTTTGCAATGCATGACGGTACTATGGTTAGTAGAGTAGCCTGCATCAGATTCATTTCTTTCATTTAATTTTATAGACCTACCTAGTTAGGTATTGATTGTAGCCAGTGATATCTGGAATACATCCTCGGGTCATGCCATAGGTTTCATCTCCAACCACTATCACACCAGTAAATCCATACGGATTATCCTGACACTGAATGGAAACCTTTAATAAAACACAAACACACAAAGCCTTTAAATTTACAGCCTATGGAATTTGGATTTGTTTTTCAGTACTTATGTAATAACTGTGTAACATATTGAAAGGATTTTACTTTGACCAGCATTAGCTAATGAAAATGCAGAGATATGTCATTAAATGAATGTGTTCTCTGTGTGTTACATGTGTTCTCTTGGACTTTAGAAGTCACAGTCACATTAAAGAAATTTTGCAGGCAAAAAAGTTCATTTGTCTATTATT
>JAUZSZ010000120.1:10028911-10039373 GCA_034780575.1 Labeobarbus marequensis | reverse complement strand
CCCTATCCTCAGAGAAATACTCACTATCTGTGACAGGCCAAAGGGGCTCCTTTCTGTTTCTCAATGGACAGAGGGCAGTTCATTTGAGCTTTAATGTAAAAAAGATGTTGTCCACACAGATGGCCCTGGCTGGAAAGAAGTCAATCTTTCTTTTCCCACTTTGCCTGTCACCAGTTACCCCGTTCTACCCCGGTTAAACCCATCCTTCCGTTGCAAGGCTTCAGTGTGAACATGTTGCAGACCATCAGCTCTCAAGAGAACGCAGGAGGACTTGACTTTAATACAAGACACAGAGGACTCTCTAGGAAAAAGACAAGAAGGGTTGTGAAAACTGAAGCTTAATAGAGAAGTGAAGGTTTTATGCTCCTTTGATCAGGATAGTCAACTTTTGTGCTTTCTTTGGATACAAGTTGCTTCTGAATGGCGGCCTTTCTGTTTTTAAATCTCAGAATATGCAGTTCTTGTCATTTTTTTGAAAATTAGTAACTTGGTAGACTAACTTAATAGATGTGTGGAGCAGCACGAGGGGCAAATATTAGTTGGAAAACGTCATTTTTGGCTTGACAAAGGCTTCGTTTCAAAACTTAGTGAGCTGCCTATTTAGACACCATATTTAGGCATGCTGTTCCAAAGGGTAAGTAGAAACATCACGCTACCTTTTAAGATGCATTCCCTGTTAACAAACATGACTACTTCCCAACCATATAGTATGTGAAAAACAGTATGTGAGACAAGAAGTATGTCTGAATTCACATTATTCATAACACAGTCGACAAAAGTACTTTTTAACATTCGCAAGTTTAAAACCAAACGTAGTACCTACTAGACAGTATAGGATTTTGGACCCTGCTATTGTTTTGGCCACATTCTAAAGCACCATCATGCTTATCTTTTGCAGAGAAGGCAATCCCAGAATTACTGTGAAAAGTGCAATGAAAATCCATCCAAGATGGCAGACAGCTGAGAGAAATTTGGAGAAATTTCGCTCATTACCGAAAAGTAAAAAAAAAACAAGTCAATTTAATTAAAAACTGATACATTTACACTATTTTAATATTTGAACGTTTCTAAATATTTCACATTGTTAGTGTAGACGTAACAAATTCTACTGGAATTAATAGTTGTCTCAAATCGGTATAAAACTATTAGTTTTTATTAATATTTTAAATATATTTTATTTTTATATTTTTTGTTTTCTTTTTCATTTTAATTAAAATTGTGGTGATTTTTAGTAGTTTATTAATCTCTTTTTTTAGTTGTAATTATTTTAGTACAAATAAAATTAAATTAAATGAAAATGAGAAATTTTGCAACTAGCTGAAATAAAATAAGTTTTTTATATTTTTTCCCGTTCTGTTTTTAACTAATAAGTATGCGGATTGTGACGCACCTAATATGCATTATTAGCAGAATATGTACACAAGAAGTTCAGACACTAAACAAACAAAGCTAAAGCTTGAATAATAGGCTACAAACCATTAACCGCTATCTCACAAAGCACCACATGAAAACATCCAGGAGTTTATTTGACCCGACTCGTCTAACTAGTCTAAACCATTGCTTAATTGCATAAAGGGTGCCCTTGTATGTGCATTCAGAGATGTTAGCCCATATTATGAGAACCTCTTTTGTGTGATGGCGGTGAACCAAATGCCCTCAGTTCAAGGTTTTCTGAACTGATTCTGCATTAGCGTCACGGTCACGTGATTCGAGCTGATTGCCGGAGTGATAAGGCCTGAGGGTCGGCCCCTCATGACCCTCCCGGCTCTGATTAGGACTTTTGAGATAACCGCCTCACGCATTCCTCCTTCAGCGGAAACACACTCCATTTACAACACAAATAAACCAACATGGGAGCAAAGTCAAAGTCTGTTGGTGTGCATGGGACAAGTCCAAGTAAATGGAGCGTCATTGAGATGATTCAGGGTTGAATCTGAAACCAAGTTTTAAAAGGCAAGTCTATAGGTGTGCGTGAGACTCAACCTGAAGTAGCTGGAGGCCCTTTTCTAATAATGGTTAAAATGCAGCAGATGGTGATTCATAGTTGTGCAAGAGCGTAACCCATGTAAATCCTCACACATATGGCAATATTTCCCAATGAGACGGCGGGTCTGAACTGATCAGAGGCTGACTGCAATAACGGATGAAATAACTTTGAATGTGTACTGTATACAACAATTAAGGAGAGAATGCACGCTTATCACGCAATGTCAACAAAGCACAAGCTTATCTTAACACGCTGGCACATGAGTTTCTGATTCTGATTGTCACAATACAAGTAAACCATGATTTAAACATCAACTTAAAGCAAATTCAATAAGTAATGCTTAAAATAACATTTAGATCATCAACCTTTTTGATTCCAAGGCCCACTATTGTTCACAACAAAATTCAAAGGATGAGTAAAGTTTCAAGCCATTTGTGCTTTACTGGATAAAATGTATTTTTTGATAAAATATGTTAGATTTTGGCATAGCTACAAAAAGATTTAAGGCCAACAGCGCAAACTGTCTTTTGGTGTTCATTTTTTAACATTTACTAAAGACGCGCAGTGAAGAATTAACACTGAAAAGGCTTGGACACAGTTATTTTTGCACCTGACTTGATTGAATATGCATTTGTAGGAGTTTTCCTTTCAGATGCAAAATTTATGGGAGGGGAGTACTAAAATGAATCACGTTTGTGCACGTCAAATTACTGGTACTTGCGCCATTATTTAACGCCCAAAACAGCATGTCTTAAAGCAGGCGCTAATTTCCACTGCTCTTGGTAGTTTGTGCTGCTCATTATGGAAATGATCTGGCTGCATCTCTGTTGTTTCAGTAAATCACATGCAGAATTTTCCCCTCCTATCTGCGCTTTTATGAAATTGCTCTCTGACGCTAATTTAGTAAATCTGGCCCTTATTCTTATTTTATATAAAGCCCAAGTATTTCATAAAATACCAATGGTGTTTTAAAATTTTATTAATGTACATAACCTTTCCAGGTCTTGAAATCACACTTTTAAAAGATATATCCAGGTTTTCCAAAACCCTGCAAATCCTGGTTCTACAAAGGATAAAAAATACAAAATATCTTGATTTTCAGTCATTTTTGCTCATTTCAAAGCTTAGGCCTTTAGGCCCTCTTGGAAGTTTGCTAAGGCCCCCTAGTCCGCCCTGGGACCCTGATTTAGATCTATTTCTCATACTGTGGCGATTCAAATGAATGAAGTTTTAATGTAAATCACTTTCAAATCAATGAAAACTGAAGCACAGATTTCTTGAAAGGCTGACAACGTCATGAGCAGCATTCCATTTTTGTGAACTGGATCTTTTCAATGAATCTGTTGAATGTTGAACCAATCTGAAAGTCAAGGAAAAGACATTGAAATTTGCAAATTAATATTCTAGAAATTGCAATTTGTGCATCTAGTCTCTTTAAAATCCTTCTTAAAAATGCTTACTTGAGTAATCACGAATAACAGCAAATAGTGAAAAGTTTAAAAGAGCAATCTGCCAAATGTGTGGGAAGCCTGGTTTATGTAAAATAGGCACAGTAAACTCTAAATAGGCGTAGCTTTAACTAGTGTTAAAAAGTCACTCATTAGCTGGTGACAAAAGTTGGTAAAGAAAAAGTTACTTATAAAGAAAAGCAGATTGGCTTTCTTCCCAGTGACACACTAATGACCTGATGATTCATAAGAATTGTCTGCTTTCATTTAGTCTTCCACGGCACGTCATTTATTTATATTATCTCAAGCAATTTTGCGGACACAAAACTGAGCAAAGCTTCAAGTTCTAGAATCTTTCTCCTATGTAGGCGTGAGAAGAAAGAGGTTTCCTGAGAACAGAACAAACAAACACACAGAGCCCTAGGCAAAATGCATCATGAGCTTCCTTTTTCCTCCCTCCATCCAAAAACGTACACGATAATTCAGTGTTTCTCTGAGAGCCTATGGACATCGCATTCACAAACCCTGTGACCTTTTATCTTTCAGCAGAGCATCAGCACAACTTCTGTTTATATTCTACAACATGCAGACAGGAAAGAAACAAAACCTGTTTGGATATGTGGAAAAACTAGATAAGATCTTTGCCCTATCGGTGACTCACATTGAGCCTTTGTTGCTGTTGTTCGGTGTTGAATTGATTTTTTTTGAACATACATGATCAATTCATGCTCTCATGTTCCCTACTGTGTCCGGATTTCAGTGCTGGCATGATACAATAAACTGTCAATGTTCTAAATAAAGATATTCTATTAGTGTGCAACATTTAAGAAGGCATAATGTGATCTGTTTGAACTAATGCCTGACAATGTGTCATGTGTACAGTAACATCCTATTCAACCGGCAACCCGCAGGCCAAATCCAGCTCACGTGACGATGCCAGTTAGCTCACCCAAAAATATACACTACTGTTCAAAAGTTTTTTTTTTCTTTTTTAAAAGAAATGAATATTTATAGTCAGCAAGGACACGTTAAATTTATCAAAAGTGACAGTAAAGACATTTATAATGTTTCCAAAGATTTCTTTTTCAAAGAATGAAGCACGGTTTCCATAAAAATATTAAGCAGCACAACTGTTTTCAACAATGATAATAATAATGATAAGAAATGTTTCTTGAACAGCAAATCAGCTTATTAAAATGATTTCTGAAGGATCACGTGACACTGAAGACTGGAGTAATAATACTGAAAATTCAGCTTTGCCCTCATAGGAATAAATTACATTCTAAAATATATTAAAATAGAAACCAGTTATTTTAAATTATAGTAATATTTCACTATATAACGGTTTTTACTGTATTTTTAATCAAATAAATGCAGCCTTGGTGAGCAAAAGTGACTTAAAACATTTAAAAATCTTACCAACTTCAAAGTTTTGAACGGTAATGTATGTAGTACCAATACTGTAGTTTATTTTTCTAAAACTTATTTCCTTGATTTGTTTTTTTTATGCATGACTAATGCTCTAAGACTACAATGTCACACTGACCAGAATGTGCATCTCAGCTGTCAATCAGAATGTTTACAGTGTCATCATGTCATTCTCCAAGTGACTTATCCAAATGACTGGATGATACTTACATTATACACCCGTTTTATAGCCGTATACTACTTTTCATAGCTGATGGGATTCACTCTTTCGGTTATAAACCGAAAATATTCTTGATTTGAATTTCCTGCTAGATGAAAATGAAAGCTAATACAGTGATACGTAATTCACAATGCAGACAATAAACGTTACACTGTACTGCAGAAGTGCTATCTGAAGAGTGTTTGCTGGCCTGCATGCTTAAAGATTTTTGTTCATATGACTTTTTATTCAATTTGAGCATCTCTGTTCTATGCATTACCATGCCATTCCTACATAACCTAGCAAATGAATTACAAATAACACAAATTAGTGCTGAGCAAATGATCCGCCAGTCTTTCAGCACACCGATTCCAATAAAGGATTCGCTTCCTAATCCCACATGAGGCCGCCCCCCTCAAAGAGCCTTGTAGTGCCTCGGGTCAAAATGACAGACAAGGCCAGAGCTGAGAGGCTCTACTGCCTGAAAACACACACACAGGTCTGAAAATATTTTTTCTCCTGCATTTATGAAGGTAGACCACAACTGGATGAACTGAAGCAAAATATTTACATTCTCCACAAGTACATTGGTAACCTGTGACCTTACTAGCTACTGATTTAATCCATAAAATGAGTTTTCTTGGTATAAATGAATTTATTTATGTGAATTCAGTTATGTTAAAGAATATTTTTTTCTTGACCATAACCAGCTAATATACATATTACCATTTTAGGTCACTATTTTTGTCAGTGTACTTTTATGTTAATGACAGTAATGATGGTACATAGCTTTTATATATTTTAGATATTTGATTTCATTTAACTGTTTACCCACCCCTCCTTTCCTTTTCTAAAGGGTTAATGTTGCATTTCCTTCGCGTGCACATGTAGCTTCTCTGTCAGTATTTGTCTCCTGACGCTACAGCAACTAACTTCATTTGCAATATATTTGCATACAAACATCCCTGCCATCCTATTGGCTGCCAGATGAACTCAAGGCCTATGGGCAGATATAAAAATATCAATATAGCGCAGATGACTGACTGTCTTGTGTTGATTGACGAAACTGTTTATCATTTGAACGCACTTCAGGGGTTTAAACCACCGCCTCCACCGCTTTAAATGCTGGATATGTGTATCCTATGTTGTTGTTGTTGTTGCCATGCTTCGTTCCTCCTGCAATACACACAGTATTTGTCAAATGTGATTCCTTACCTGAGAAATTCCTGCAGACAGGTATCGCAGAATCGGTGTCCACATGTGGAAACTTGGACGGGTTCCCTCATTGCTTTGCTACACAGAGGACACTGAAAGCGTCTCTTGGGCTTCTCCAGGAACTTGTAGTCAAACCCCGGCATTGCTGGTGTTCACAGTAAGCGTCTATAGGAACTGTCTGTCGCTTGTTGTCCTCCGCTTGCAAAGGCGCGGTGACAGAGTCCTTCACGAAAGCTGATATTCACTTGCCAACGATACACAAGCTCCGTCGGTATTGTTCCGTCTCAGCTTTCTCTTTCGAGCAACACGGCTCGATCCAGCATCAGGGTGACAGCTTAAACCCAGCGGTCTGTCTGTGGCATGAGGCTGTCAATGCAGCGCTGGGGCTCGCTGATGAACTGAGATGAAGAGAAACGCGGTGAGAGTCGTTCACTGCGCCTGTCGAGAATAACACTGACAGCCTGGAGACAAAGCTCGGATCCCATCTGTTTAGGGATATAAAGCCCCACCTACTATGCATGAGGGAGGAGCCTAATTTAAATCTCTCTCTCAGCCCAGCAGAAATCAGACAGGCAAGCTTATATACAGTTATGTACAGTAATGCTATCTGTGCGCATTACAATGTAACCAAGTAAGGGGATTATTTAAATGCTTTTCTGTAAATCATTTTCAGGATTTCTCTTGAGGTTCTTCTCACAACTGAATGGTCTTAGAAACTTTTTAACAAAACGTTTTTGTGGTAGCCTGTGCTTGCGATATGAACATGTATTATCAAATTAAAAATAATGACCCTGCATAGAATTAAAAGAGAGAGAGAGAGAGAGAGAGAGAGAGAGAGAGAGAGATGAGGTCTTCCAGCCTGGTCATAGCTGTTTTTTGCCAAGTTTTGGACACTTTTTTACTTTTTTAGCTGGTCAGACTAGGAGACCAGCTTAATCCAGCTAAGACCATCCAACCTGCATAGGCTGCTTTTAACTTTTTTTCCCAGTCTGACCAGCAAAAAAAGTGAGCAAACACCCTCTAAAAAAAGCATGCGGCCTTTTTAATTATTCATTTATTTATTTAAATAGGCACTATCATTTTTGAGCTTAATACAAGATTGTATGAAAACGTATATGTGCTTAAATATAAAAATCCCCTCTTCCCATTATTCACAGCCTGAATACCTTTAATATAACTGTATAGGAATAGTATTGCTGCATATTTTACATTAATATGGAAAATATTAAATGTATATAAGTATACCCCTGCTGAAAAAAAAGAAAGGAAAAAAAAAAACCCAGGTAAAACCAGCCTAAACTGGTTGGCTGGTTTTAGCTGGTCATTCAGCCTGGTCTTAGATGGTCATATCTGGTCAGCAGGTTGGTTTTAGAGGGGTTTTGGCCACTTCCTTAGCTGGTCAGGCTGTGAGACCAGCTGGAACAACCAGCTAAAACCAGCTTGACCAGCCTAGCCAGGTTGGGAGGCCAGCTAAAACTAGCTACTTCCAGCTTAAACTAGCTAAGACCAATCAACCCGCTTAGGCTGGTTTTAGCTGTTTTGTTTTTTTTTTCAGCAGGGATATTGCTTTTGAGGTTTATTTCCAGAATACATTCGCATATCTTGCTAGAAAAAGTTTTCGATATTTATTTCAGTGTTTGTATGTGTAGCCTAGCCAGAATACTAATGCTAGAAGTACTTGGTTTTCGCTAATAATACATGCTGTCACAGGCTACATTGTTTTTGAGGGTTATTTTCAGAATACATTTGCATATCTTGCTAGGAAAAGGTACTTCAGCAGCTGTATACGTTAGCCTAGCAGGAATGCTAATGCTAACTCTCTAGAAATATTTGGTTAGGATTTGTTTTTCTCCTTTTTCTGAATGTATGTCACAATTCAACTGACAAACGAGTATGTCTTCCTTTATTTTACACAACACTTGCCTTTTACACGATAGGCCATTAAAGTGCCCGGCTCCTCAATCCTTTTACATGTCCGGCCATAAAGAGGACAGTAAAATGCTCCGGCCCCGACCCTGCTTGTATTTGTCTACACATCAATAAAAGCTGCTTAGATCTCTGCTGACAGCCACATATGAGCATTCAGCAAGATTTGTGGGTCGTGCCCCCTGCGAATAAAATGCTAACCTGTATCGCATCAGCTTACGTGTAGAGTCTTCTTTCTTCTTTTCTTCCTTCAGTCTGACTGTTTTGCATCTTCACTCTAATTGCAGAAAGGTGTTTGGGAAATTATCTTGGCACAATCCCCAGATGACAAATTAGTTTGCATTAGTGTGTGGATCCATCCAGATCCTTCCAATTACTTCCTGTATGTAATCAGACTTATTACAGAACCCTGCTGTGTTTGAGGGGTTTTTCTATCATCTCAATATTCAAGGAGAAAATAAAGGTTTTGCGAAGTGTGGGAATACGCTGATCCAATTTTGGGCTTTTTATCGGCAAAGAGTCTCTGTAAATCAGAGGAAGTTTAAGAAGGGAACTGTCTGCTTTTAATAAATGGCCTGGCCATAACTTTTCTTTGGGAAACAAGCGTATTGAGGAATATAATTTAATTTCTCGTTTAAATGGCTCAATGAATCAGATAAGGGTAGCGCGCTCGGAGGCAAAGGATGGCACATGAAATTAAATGGAAGCGGAGGAGGGTGGGCGTGTAAAATAGGGGGACGTCAGCATCAGGCATGTCATTTAAATCAATGCACTACCTATCAACATCAGCACGCTTTGCAACCGCAGATGTATCGCAGTATCTCCCTTTATAGGAACTGCTCTACTTTCCTCTGTGGAGAACTGTAAAATCAACACTTTTTGATTAAAACTGGAACTCCACAGAATTGGAAAAGTCATAAAATTTTAAAACTCCCCTGTACCTTTGGACATAAATGTATTATTCTATTTGTTAATTCTTTTAGCTGCCAATAGGCTTGTCATGATACTTGATGAAAATGGCTTCATATTTTGTATCAAAATACTTTAGTGTTTTGTATTTTTGTAGTTTTAAAACACTATAAAATACTTTGTAAGAAGTCTACATGATGACATTATAAAAATGCAGCCTCTGATTGGTGCCTACTCAGTAGTTTGCCCAAACTTGTTATTACACTATTAAAGTGTATGTGTCCTCTATACTTCTGTGGCTCTCAATAGATTCAGTGGTTGGAGTTATATATCGATCATCTAATAATTGTTGAAATGCTAAAATGTTTGTTTTCAGCTTCCAAATAGGAGTCCTATTGTACAGCAAATATTTATTTATTTATTGATAAATAAATATTTGATTGCTGAATTTTGTACCCTAATTGAAGTAGCTGTTTCGTAATATCATAATTTTGCATACCATTGCATGAATGACTGCCCGACACATATATTATTATATTTATGATTAACAATCAAATTACTAGCTAGTTGCTAAGAAAACAGGTGCCATCAGTTGTCTCCTTATTTGACTTGATTTGTTTGTCATTGAGTCAGTGTTGCTGATGCAGGCCCTTCGTTACCAAACACCAAGTAACTAAATTAGGAATTATGAGTCATTTGCAAACTGTTAAACATGAAACTGTTGGTTACTTTAAAACTAACCTTCATCTGGGAGATCACAGGGATATGTCAATATTTGATCTGTTAACTGGTTGCATATGTCAGATTTATTGCATTGTTTACTTAATCAGCTGAGTCAGTGTAATGATGAAGGGATAGATCAAATAGGCCCATTGATTGAAGGTTTGCCAAGAAATTTCCTGCTCCCTTGTATTTTTTAGTATTTTTAAAATACAAAAATACAGTAGTTTATATTGATGCATGGTGTGGCTGCTGTATTTTGTAGTTTTTGATGCACTTAAAATTAAGGTATTTGGTGTTTTATTTTAAAATATATTTTGATGTATCTTTGCCCAGCCCTGATCACATTCATGTTGTTTGAGTGTGCCATTTCTGTTGTTTAATTCTGTACAGTTTTACAAATAGGAAGAATAATTGTTATATTACATTACATTATCAAATTTGGTTTGTTTCAGAGCTCCAAACAAACCAAAACCTTTAAAGTAAATGTACACTTCCATCCAAAAGTTTGGAGTTAGTAAGATTTTTTAATTGTTTTGAAAGAAAGCTCTCAGGAAATGCTGTAGGTGACGTCAGACGCTGGAGACTTGGTGGAAAAAACCGAATGAACAGCGAGGACAACGAGGAAAA
>JAUZSZ010000120.1:9868286-9880308 GCA_034780575.1 Labeobarbus marequensis | reverse complement strand
GGTCAGTCTGACCATTCCTTCTGAATTTAAGTGACTACTTCAGATTGCATTTTTCATCTAGATTAATTTCCCAATGAGAAGGTTCATTTCTGACAACGGTTTAGCCTATATTTTGAATATGGACATGCTTAAAATTCAACTGACATTTACCTTGTTCAATAAATGCAAAACTGTTCTAAAGAAAACTGTAACATGCTGATGTTTACCACAGAAAACAGTTTCGACGTGTCTCTCAGTTTTTGCAAATGGATAAAACTTTTAATTAGAGAAATACATATGTGACATTGGACCACAAAACCAGTCTTAAGTGTCAATTTATCAAAATTGAGATTTATACATCGTCTGAGAGCTGAATAAATAAGCTTTCCATTGATGTATGGTTTGTTATGATATGACAATATTTGGCCGAGATACAACTATTTGAAAATCTGAGGGTGCAAAAAAAAAATCAAAACATTGAGAAAGTCTCCTTTAAAGTTGTCCAAATGAAGTTCTTAGCAATGCACACTGGTAATCCAACATGAAGTTTTGATATATTTACAAAATATCTTCATGGAACATGATCTTTACGTAATAACCTAATGATTTTTGGCATACATTTTTTATATATAGATGATTTCGACCCATACAATGTGTTTTTGGCTATTGCTAAAAATATACCTCAGTGACTTAAGACTGGTTAAGACTGACAAAAGAAATAACTTCATTATTTGAATATTTGAGATGTAGTCATTCGTTCAGGAATCATATGGTCTAGTTCAGCGTGTATAAGCGGCCAAATTTACATTTCTCACAATAAGTAATAAAACTAATGCAGTCGGAATCTGATCAATTGCATTTTTAGATTTGAGTGTTTGGTCAAACGCTCCACGACGGACTCAACGTGGTTGAAATGAAAACAAATGAGGAACATATGTGGCACCGTGAACTTTTTCTGAGAATCGAGGCTATTATCTGCATAAAATATGTTGAATTCAATAACAAACATTTTTGACGAGTTAATTATTATTTAAGTTTATTATTTGAATTGAAACATGTCAATGCAATGATGCTTTAAGAGATGTACAAATCAACATTCCTCAAAAGCCTGATGTAGGCTATCATATTTGACATTCATACGAACAAAAAGATGTATGGATAATCAAGTAAACCTAAGTTGCTTCAAATATTACTAACAATATAAAAGTTTTTACATTTACTTAATAAAACATTACATTTTACATTTATTTAATAAAAATCAGTAAGGAAAAAAGGGTGAACCACAACCTGAAGTGGAACATTTTTACATAAATACCAAAAAGCCTTTTACTTGCTAAAAAAAGCATAAACTATCAGATGGCAGAAGGCATGTGAACATCAGGTTTTTCAGCAAAGTTGTGATTTTAGAGGCCTTAGAAATTTCCAAATTATATTTGATATGGTAGGATGGGTTAATACTTAAAACTCAGTTTATACAAATTTGTAATTGAAATGGCTTAACAATAATAACACATATGGTTACAAAACAGATGTATAAAGCTATAAAACATGTACAGTTAATTGTACCCTGAATGTTACCTGAGAGATGGAGAAATAGAAAAAAAGTGTAGCTTTTGAAAAGAAAGAAAGATGTTACTGAGGAATCTGTTTTTCATTATGTTTCTTAACACATTTGAGTAAACTTTTAAAAAGTGTACTTTGAAATAATGTCAAATGAAAGGTTTTAACTTTGACGAACATACTAGAGCCAATATATGTACTTACTTTTATATATATACTTGATTCTAATTTTAATTGTAGTGTAGAAATCAATCATTTGAAATGACATTAAAACATATTTTAGTTTACCATAAATGCTTGTCAGTACATTAATCAGTACATTTTTAACAATTAACTTTTTGGTTGTTATTTCAAAACATAATTATGCAATGACATAAAGGTGTACTTATGTCCTACTTAAGTGTGTCAAAAAGCACACTTAAGTTCAACGAAATCCATTTAATATTAATTTAAACAATACGTTTTTATTTAATTGCATATTACATGCCAGTGTCCAAAAACATTCATTACATTAAATTTGCACACACATAAGTATATTATTTCTGTGATAAGTACTCTTTTTAAAAGTTTGTTAAAGTTGACCAGGGTCAATAAATTCAATAAAATAAAATAAAAAATTAATTAATTAAAAAATGTATTACAATTGGTCTAAACAATCATTCATGCCCAATAATTAAAAACATACGAAATTACTAGCCAGGGGAAATTTTAACTTAAAAGTTTGAACAAAATGACTAATTTGTATATCGTTATCCTGGTTTATTAAAAACGAACTGTTCAAAAGAACCGATTCGCGAAAACGAGTCCTACTTTCTGTACACTGTAGGCATCTAAGTGTTAAAACGGTCACGATTTTCATTTAATGGACCATTTTTCTTTCACAATGTAATAAATGGTTATAGATCGAGCGCATTTGGAGAACCCAGCATCCGAGTAGTTTGGAAAGGAAGTTGTCGCGTAACCCGGATGTACACAAAACCACGTGACGGTTCTTCGCACGTGTAGAAGAGAGAGAAGCCGTAAGTAACGTTACGCCGTAAATTACTCTGAAATGTGTTGCAGGATACTATCATAGGTTTCTGGGGGATGTCAACAATAATTTCTAACAGCGCTATGATCGATTTTTATCGTCTTACAAGATAAGCAAGCACATAATAGTTAGCTTGCAAATTCTTTAGGTATAACACATTGTGACGGTTTACAGTGTTGTCCAAAATTAACAGCGTTTACAAACATGTTTGCTGAAGAGGAATGGACTGATTCGCCATTACCAGATGGATCATCTCACACTGCTAAAATGTCTCCTTTCTCTGGCAAGGTATTATGACCCAAGTGTAGGTCTGTCACAGGAATTGAATCTTTTTTAATCTATTGTTTTTTTTTTTTTTTTATCCCAACAGGATAAGGTTGTGGGTAAACAAAGTCTTTTGAGAACCTTGCAAACATTGGGTTCAGTTCCAGACTGGGGAGCTGGGAATGTTTTAGAGGATAGCGATGAGGAGAAAGACGCCTCCACTACAGTCAAGACAGTAAAAAAGAAAAGGTGCAAAAAGCGTAAAAGAAAGTCTAATGCTGAAAATGAAGGGAAGCAGCAGGATAAAGTGGATTCCTCTGAACCACCTGTGAAGAAGAAGCCAGTAAAGAAGACCATTAAAGAAACAAGTGAGAACATGTTCTAGTCATTTTATGTTTACACTCTTAAACATTTTTGACTTTTCACGTCAATTTGTGTTTGCAGATTCTAAGGTGTCACAAGAGTCCAGAAAAGGAGTCGGACCTCAATTGGAGAAAAATGAAAGTCAAGCAGAAAACAAGCTAAGCAGAAAGCAGTGGAAGAACAAGATGAAAAACCAAAAAAGGTGCAAAAACAAATATCTTCCAAAAACGACAGGTGTTGATGATGCCAGTGCAAAGGAGGAACCATTAGTTCAAACACAGGATGTCAAAGAATCCAAGAAAATGAAGAAACATGACAAGGCTTCCAAAAAAACGAAGAAAGCTCATATAAAGAATGGGATTTCTTCCATCACGGACAATGCTAAAAATCGCAAAGACTCTAAAACAGATGAAATGCCCAGCACAGGAACTAGAATAGTAAATGACTCCCTAAGCAACAATACAGTCTCACATAAAGTGGAAGATAAAGGGAAACCTTCAAAAATTATGAATAAATCGCAGGCAGAAAAATTGCGTCGCATTTTAAAGTCGCAGCTTCCTGATGACAGTAATAAAGCCTCAGAGGAGCCAGAAGAACCCAAAGGTACAACAGTAAGTTTGAAGGAAGATGAAGAGCAAGTGGCTCCTGACCCCTCGACTGCTTTAAGGACAAAGATGGAGAAGCGGTTAGAAGCCGCTCGATTCCGTTACATCAATGAGCAGCTTTACACGTCGACCAGCGGTGAGGCCAAACGCATGTTTCAGCAGGACCCAGAGGCCATTGCAGTTTACCACAAGGGCTATACGGCACAAGTTCAACACTGGCCTACAAACCCTGTGGATTCAATCATTTCCTATATTTGTAAAAAGTGAGATGACCTTCCTTTTGCTGATTCCTTTATGCAGTATTTTTTTGTTTTTGCTGTTGTTTTGTTTTTTTAGGTTTTGTTTGTGGGTATGCAAGCACACATTTTACTTATACACACACACACACATATATACATTAATTATATAATAATATTAATTTAGCTTTGTATGCTGTTTTGACATGGCTATAGTTTCCTGAACTACAGTTTAATTTGTTAATTGTCTTTAAGACATTTAAGACAGTTAACAAATTAACTGACATTTAATGTTTTTATTAAATCACAGTGGTCATGCACAGAATAATCTTCCATGAATGAACTACAGAAATACAGCATTTTTGGAAGGCACTGAAAGTCAATGAATTTCTGTTTCCTTTTTTTTTCAGACCAGCTTCTTTAGTTGTTGCTGACTTCGGCTGTGGAGATTGTAAAATTGCTCGAAGTGTAAAGAATAAAGTGCATTCTTTTGATTTGGCTCCGGTTTGTGTTCTTGCCACTGCATGTGACATGGCAAAAGTAAGTTATTGTAGTAATAATGCTTTAATTTGTAATGCAACCGAAAGACTAATGGCAGCACTGTTTATTACCTTTTCACAGGTGCCGCTTCGTGATTCTACTGTAGATATTGCTGTTTTCTGTCTTTCTCTGATGGGGACAAATCTGGGAGATTTTTTGGCAGAAGCAAACAGAGTCCTGGTGATGGGGTAACTGCTTTATTTATTTATTTAGAACAGTTGTCATTATTTTAAAAGTTTATTATAAAATCCAAGTCTAGTGATTAGCCAATATATATCCTCTTTCCATTTATTTATTTATGTTTTTTTTTTGCAGGGGTGTTCTTAAAATTGCTGAAGTGGCCAGCAGATTTGAAAATGAGCGTTCGTTCGTTAGTGCATTGTCAAGTCTTGGCTTCAAGTTAGTCCATAAGGTAATGTGCAATTCATTTCAGTGAACATACACTACCATTAAAATGTTTCGATTTTTTTTTTAAAGAAATCAACAAGGATGCATTAGATGTATCAAAAGTGCCAGTAAAGACATTTTTAATCTTTCACATAAATACTGTTCTGTTAGCGTTCGATTCATTAAGGAATCAATATAAAAATATCACTGTTTCCTAAAAAATAAAATAAAATAAAGGTTTCTGGTTTCTGAAGAATGGTTTCAGTGGGTTCTGAAGGATCATGTGACACTGAAGACTGGAGTAATGATGCACGAAAATTAAGCTTTTCATGACAGAAATAAAATTAATAAATGTATTATTATAGAAACCAGTTATTTAAATAATATATCATAATATTATGGTTTTACTCTATTTTTCATCAAAAAAATACAACCTTGGTGAGCTTTAAAACACACGTTTCCAGCATAACATTCACCTGGTCCTGTGAAATGGCCTCATATTTTGTCTGTTTAATAACTCCCATGAGACAGACCATTACACTGTCCAGCACACTACTGAAGGCACCCTGTGGCATAGAGAAAACAGAGTAAAATATGATTAAAATCAGGTTTTATGCTTTTTACACCAGGATATTCATCTCCTGTACTTCCTTTTGGATACAAGCAGCTTCTAAATGTCAGCCTAATCATACATTCTCCCTTTTTAAAAAAAGTAAAAAAATAAAAATCTCAGAATATGCAGTTCTCATCATTACTTTTGAAAACTCAAAATAGAAGTTCATTCAAAATATTAATAAAGACTGTAACAGTACATAAATAATACTAAAGTAATCCTGGTGCGGAGCAGAAAATGAGGCAAATCGTAAAACTGATATTTTGGAGTTGGTGATCATACTTTATTCTTTGGATGATTGTGCAAATATCACTGAAACATTTTCTGTAGACATACTGTTAAAAACTGACAAACATGCAAGTAATAGAGGACTGCTGTCAAAAATCCAGTAAATCATTAGAATAATCTCTGTAATTATCATAAATGATTGTTAGTTGTAGGTATAATGCTGTACTAGAGATGGAAAGTCAGGCCAAGTGTGCAGTGTTGCAGACTATAATTGTGCTGTTCTGCAAGTATGGACATCAATAATGGAATATATATTAATAGCACTAACATAAAATATTCTACATTCGCTGTTTTTCAGTAAAATCGGTCATAATATAGTAATCAAAATGTAGTTTAATTTACTATTTAACGAAAAGAGCTCTTTACAAGCTATTTATTTTCATCTATTTGTTTTCCTAGGACACAGAAAACAGCCACTTCTACTCCTTTGAATTCATAAAGACAGGAAAAGCACCTGGGAACATGAAGAAAGTTGGTCTTCAACTTAAACCTTGTCTGTACAAGAAACGATAAATGTACATAAAGTAAATATTTTGATTCTTAATGTATGGACTGTGTATGAAAGGTTTATGAGTAATATAATGCAGTTTACATCAAGGGTCAAATCTCTTCTTTACATTGTATGTTTTGTAAATCAGTGTAACAGGAAAGTACATTTTATAATGTTATGTTCAAAGAATTTTGTCCTTTGTGAAAACTGTGTTTGTCATATATCGTCTTATGATTGGAATAATATTTTTTACCTGATAAACAAACAGACTCAGTAAGTATTTAAACTTGTCAAGTATTTTATTGTATTTTTATAAGTATCACAGTGACATTATTTACCCTGGAGATGCGTAAACATCTTAGAACAACACAAAGGAAAGACCAGTCGTCATTAATACAAAGACTGTGAAGGGAGTAAAATCTTATAACCAAAATATGAGACTGGCCTCTACAGGCCCAGATGGGGATTCTCCCACTATATACTGCAGCATCACCAGAGGGTGCCACAGCACTACAAATTCAGTCAGTTTGTGGGCTACAAGTACAATTGGAACGGAAACAAGATAGAAGACACCAACCAGACTTTTAAAGTGTATCTCTGTGTCAGTCCGAACAAAATTACAATCTTAAAAAGTAGTAAAACAATAAAAATGTGCTCATAATATTTATAAAACAATGCTACTTATCAAAGTCAATTATAATGCTGAAAGTAATAAGCTACTTTTTTATGTTTTTCCTTACAATCGGTATTTGTAGTCGAGGAAAAAGAACAACTACACGTCAAAAACACCAACTGCAATGTGTGTATACAGTTGGGTCCAAAATCCTGAGACTCTAGTGAAATATTCATATTAAAGGAATCGTTCATCCAAGAATAAAAATGTGCTCAAGATTTACACATTCTTCGGCCATTCAAGATGTATATGAGTTGTTTCTTAATTTGTGGATTTGGAGAAACCTGATAGATGTGTTACAAACATAGATTTTCAGTTCACAAGATGTTAAGTGATAGCCTGGAGTCGTATGGATTACTTGTGAATTATTGTGATGTTTTTATCAGCTGTTTGGACTCTCATTCTGACGGCACCCATTTGCTGCAGAGGATCCACTGGTGAGCAACTAATGCAATGCACAATTTCTCCAAATCTGTTCTGATGAAGAAACAAACTCATCTAAATCTTGGATGGCCTGGGTTGAGAAAACTTTATGCGAATTTTCATTACGCATCACATCATCAGCATAACAGTCTGATTAAAAATGAATGAATTTCTTAAGTATGTCCCCTTTTTAAAAGCATGCACTCAAGCTGCCACAAAGTATGTGCAAAAATTGATATATTACAGTCGTAAAACCCAACAGGTGTGTCACACGGTGCTTTTAGCATCGAAAACAATGGAATACCGCACAAGCTCAGCATAGTGCGGCCCAGCTGTGCCTGGAATCGCTGTCTTCTCTGGGCAGCGAGGATCCTGCATTAGAGCTGCTAGAGACTCGCGCTCTGTCCTGGTTTTCTTTGGAAAAATAATAATAAAATGATCCATTGATATTTATTGGACAAAATGTTGCAATGATTATATAACACTTTGTCTACTTTTTGTACCTTTTGTGATGAGTGACTTCTCCCACTTTTACTAGAAAGAAATAACAATAGGAAAAGGTTTTTTTTTTAAATCAAAGCCACAGATACATTTGCGATTTAAATCAACATCATTCTCAGCTGCTGAGACATGAACATAAATCTGTTTATGTCGTGTGAAAGCACAAATGTGGTACATGTGGTGCAGACACCAAGTATCCTGTTTATGAACACGATGCATGCCATTGGTCTAGGTAAGCTACCTTGCTTCCTGTTTGCCTGCACAGATCTCACCTGTATGGTAATATCCAAAAAGAAAACAGCAGAATTTAACCTAAGTTTGCTAGAAAGCGAATCTACTCACCAGAGGACAACCAAAACGATAATCAAGATGAGGGTGATTGCAGCAGCTGACGAGAAGCAAATAATGATGAATATCACTGTGGAAAACAAACATTCATTACAAACCAATTCACCACACTTCTATATGCTACAGTATTGATAATCTAGGCCTGATATGAGGAAACTCACTGTGTTGAGTCTCTTCACTAGTTACATCCACCCGAATGAAAACATTAGCTGTGTGGTGGTGGTACGAGATGTGGCATATGTACAATCCTGCATCCAGTTCAGACACTGGCTCTGTAAAAACTAATGCCATGCCCTCTGTGTCAGCTGCTGACCCGTCCTCCCTGGGTTGAGAAAAATTCAGAGATGTCTTTACAAAAAGGCTCTTTTTCTCTAGAAACTGCTAGATGGAAGATTTAAAGGAGTTTCGATTGATTTGACTGAAATTAGCACAAACAAAACTAGTCAAGTCGAGTCAAGTTGAGCTTTATTGTCATTCTGCTACATGTGTGGACATATAGTGGAACGAACTGTTGTGTTTCGCAGGACCACGTTGCTACATACTAGTTAAACAGAAGATGAACATACAACAATGCAAGTAAAGGAGAAAAAAACTACAATGGATGTCTGTAAAGGTAAAGGGATAGTTCACACAAAAATGAAAACTGTCATAATTTACTCACTCATGACTTTCTTTCTTTCTTTCTTTCTTGGAACACGTTAACATCATTCTTATCAATGCAATGAAGCTGAATGATGGCACATACTCTCAAGCTCTGAACACAAAAAGTGACTTTCTTTTCCAAAAAAGTGTGCAAGTTTTCATCTTAATTTTAGTTTTTTAAATTTTTTTTAAATATTTCTATTTAGCTTTATTTTTACTATTTACTAGTTTTAGTAATTTTAGCATTTCAAAAACTTATTTCATCTTATTTATTTCAATAGCTGCAGTTAGCATGTCTAATTTTCAAGTTTAAATGTTTTATCTAATATATTTTATTTTAATAATTATAATATATTTTTATTTTAGCTTTATTTCAGCTGAAAAACAAAAACAAATCCTGCACAACCAAACTATGCAAAAAGTATCAAAAACGTTTATTTATGACGTTCTGGTCGCATGACCTTCATCAGGTATCTTCAGGAACATCGTAAATAAACGTTTTTGATGGTAGTGTGCGGGATTTGTTTTTGTTTTTAAGTTTTGACCTTTTTGACCTTTGTCTCACAGCTATCGACTGCCGTCAGGTGTGCAGAGATTAATTGTTAATTAGCTTTATTTCAGTTAACATAAATTAGTTAGTAACCACACTATTGGAGCTTGACAGCATCTGTCACCATTCACCTTCAATGTATGGAAAAGAGCAGTATTCTTCTGAATTCTTCTTTTTGTGTTTCACGAAAGAAACAAAGTCATTAATGATCTATAGAATATTCATTTTGGGTATGTGTTCTTATAGAATGACAGATTTAAGGGATCTTTACTGGGCTAAGCAGCATAATTATAGCTATTACAATTTTTGTTATTATTTAAAATATTGTTTATATTTTCTGTTTTCACTTTAAAATTGTAGTAGTTTGGTTGTGCTTTTGTCTTTTTTATTAGTATTTAATATGTCTATATATATATTAATTAGTTTTAGTTAATTTAGCTTAGGTTATTTTAGTACTTAAACTTAGTACTTAGTTATTTAAACTAAACAAAAATTAGAAATGTTGCCACGTTTACTGTCAAGCAAAAAGAATCCTTTAGAACCTCACAGCCTGATGCAGTATAAAATTAATGTGAAAACTTTTTTCTAGCCCTTGTCTTCTCTATTTATCCTTTTGGGTGTCTAAAATGAAAGAAAAATCAATGTGCTGCATTTAAGTTTTGAGAGTGCTGTTGAATTGTACAACAGGCTGTGATACGGTCTTGACGTTTTTCTGTAACTTTCAATTCTTTTGTATGTTGTGCCATATTTAAACATGCATGATTCAGCATACCTGTAACATGTTGTCTTGTACACCGGAGCATTGCCGTGGGCTCTGAGAAGTATCTTCTGATTTGAGAGGGTTTCTTGCAGTTCTAAACGATGCTCATTCTGACCGTGACCTCTACGATGAAGTGTGGTTTTGTTTAAAACCTCAATAGATGAGATAGCTAAGTGAAAGAAAAAGCTAATTACATTTACTGAATAACTAAAATTGATGCCAGTCAGTATTTTAGGGTTGAGAAAAACTTACAGTATTTTGGAACGCGTATTGTCCGTTTTTCATCCCTGCCGAGATTGTTCTGGATCAGACATATCAAATCTTTCCCTTCATACTGACTGAGCTGAAATTCATGAGTTAAATTGACTTCTACTTTAATTCCATCATATCTGGATTCAGTAGTCACCAGTATTACAGTGTCTTCATCGGGAAAGACCCAGGAGATGTTGGGTTTCACCCCATCGCCGCTGTACTCACACACAGCATGCCAAATAAGAGTGTAACTCTCTTCACCCAGAAATGCACGGCTTGCAGACGGCCCTAAAAGCAAAGAGATTTCCATTACTTGATGTGTCGATTTTGTAGTGGTCATTTTAACGTAACTTATGTTGAATGCAGGTTATTTCTTTAAATTCAAGCAATAAGAAGCATAGCAGTTTCACAGTGATAATTAGGTCATGTTTAAAAAGTATGAATGAACTGACATTTAGCTTCCTCATGCAATCGCATTCATTCATTTCTAAGTCTGGCTCAAGCGTCAATCTACTTTTGGGGTTAATGTAATAGTAAAACTTACCTAAGGATGGGAGGACAATGCTCTTGTTCTCTGGTTTCTCTAACCCTCGATGCTCAACCACACAGGTCATGGTGCATCCGGCATGTGAGTGAATAGGAATATGTGCCGCGCTCTGAACGACAAACATATGACTCTGCTGAAACTCAGGCTGAGTCATTACAAATTCACTAGAGCTAATATCAATGCCATGGCACTCTACAGCCCAGGTAATGGCCGCTGCTGGGGTCTGGCTCTGCACTGAACCCACCAACGATGCGTAAGCAATGCCACTGTCCCATTCAACACTAGACTGCAGGGTAATATTCGGTGGTGCTACAACCAAGAAACATAAACTGCATGTCAGAATGTTTGATAGATAGCTGTGTTTTAAAACTTAGTGAGCCGCCTATGTCAACAGCATCCATCCATCCATACCTCCATCCATCTAGCCATGAATGCATCCATCCATTATCCATCATTCTTTCATCATCAATCCATCCATTGTTCTATCCATCCAACCAACCACCCATCCTTCCATTATCCATCTTTTGTTCCATCCATGCATGCATCCATCATCCATCCATCCATCCACCAGTCCATTCATCCACCTATACATTATCCTTCTATCCATCAACCATTCATCCATTGATCTATCTATCCATCCATGCACCCACCTATCTATTCATCCATCCATCCATCCATCCATCCATCCATCCATCCATCCATCCATCATTCTATTGTTCCTTCATGCATCTATTCGTCCATTCAACCATCCATTGTTCTATGCATCCATCTGTCATTCTATCTACATATGCATCCATCTATTTGTTGTTCATCCATGCATCTATTCATCCATCTATTCATCCATTCATCCATCCATTGTTCACATCGATCGATCAATCTATCCATCCATCTATGCATCCATCCAGAGTTCTATTATCATCTTCATTGTTCTATGCATCCATTCATCCATCTATCCATTCGTCGACCTATCC
>JAUZSZ010000120.1:9635650-9650104 GCA_034780575.1 Labeobarbus marequensis | reverse complement strand
ATTGCGTAGCTTCTCAGTGATCTACGGCTCCGTGTATTAAACGCCGCTCCATTTGAAAACAGGTGATGGGGATTTACTGCCAATCAAGGAACCAGCTTTACTGACGAGATGCGCATGCATACCGCATGAGATATATCGCCCAGCCCTATGTATATGTATAATATACAATATTATGACTCATATTTATTTTCTATAGTTACATTTAATGGGTCCCACTATATGCAGTGTGAGGACCAAACCACGTATTAGAACCAGGTTGAAAAACTTATGTGCACCACTGTCTATAAATCTATATATATTATCATTTATGGTTACATATTAACACATTCAGTTCCAAAATAACAGACCACTGTGTAATTATTAGCTGCAGCTAATAATGGGTGATGCTACACACAAAAACACATCATATTCTGTATTTCTCAAAAATATGAATTTTGTGTTCTTACTCTCCAGTCAGTTACAAACAGCTCTGAAGGTCTTGATCACTTTTTAGAAATCACATGAAGATAACATGAAATATTTATACCATTCTTTCATATTTTCTTAATAGCATGTGTTTGTTATCTGGGTGCTGTTAGGCCTTTTCACTTTTCCCTACTGAAACACTGAGTACAACTTTAATCGTTTGTTCTTCATTATAACAGATATTTCTGTTGGATTTTGGAGCCTGTCGAGATTACCCAGAGTCATTCACAGATGATTACATAGAGGTACAGATTTTTACTCAACACTTTAGTTGGTATGACTGGTGATGTGATCTAAGGGTAATGTTTATTATTAATTTCTATTATTATTAGCATAGATACAGCAGATCATTTTAGATTACAAATTTGTGAATTATTAAGGCATTTGAATAGAACTGGTAATGGTAAGATAATGCAAAACATATTGGTTAAAATATTGGAAAAATATTTCCATTCTATTCTTCAATTTGCTTTAAAATATGTGTAACCTTATTTTGTCTAAATTGTCATTCAAGGTGGTTCATGCAGCATCAGTCGGAGACAGGGCTACTGTTCTGGAGAAATCGAAAGATCTGAAGTTCCTTACCGGTTTTGAAGCCAAGGTTTGTGGCTTTGTATGATTTATAATATTCTTCCTCAGCAGTATTCCTGTCTTGCATATTCTCTATCCATTTCTCAAATATTCTTCTTATTTCCCCCTAGGATCAAAGCTATTACTTTCTTTACCACTCTGCAGCTTCTAGACTGTTCTCTTTAACAAAACTGTTTCGCTCTCTTCAGGCCTTTGAGGATGCACACGTAGAGGCGGTTATGATCCTCGGCGAAGCGTTTGCTTCTACTGAAGCATTTGACTTTGGCTCTCAGAGTACCACACAGCGCATCCAGAGCCTGATCCCTGTCATGCTTCGACACCGTCTCACTCCTCCTCCAGAAAAATCTTACTCCCTGCACCGGAAAATGGCTGGTTCATTCCTCATCTGTTCCAAGCTGAAGGCCCGCATTCCCTGCCGAAATATGTTCCTTGATGTTTACAATGCCTACCAACGTAAGAGACAGGAAAGAGACACCCAGGTTTAGACTTAATGGGAAGACGTGTAGAGTTTGGACTATAAAGTACCATAAACCAAGGATGGTGTTTTCTTGCATGTATCATGAAAGTGAATTTATTGTATGTTTTATTTGTGATAATCACTCAAAAACTGGATGTTAAACCTCTGAGAGACCGTTGTTTATTTATAAATGTGTAGAGTTTGAATGTTCCATAATACAATTCTATATGCCCCACATTTGTTTATACTTTTTTTTTTTTTTAGTTCAAAACAAAAACTCTCTCATTTTTGGTTTATGAGACAACAAGCTGAGTGTAAAGGTGGATGTTCATAGAATTTGTTCAAAAATCATTATAATCATTGCCACGCATTTAAAATTAATATTAAACAATGACCAAATTTCCTCCAGTGGAGTGAAATGCATCTCAGAATTCCATGAAATTAATCTAACAAAAAAATTTTAGATGGGATAATTTGATTCAACATCAGGTTGCTATTTATTTCATGTTAGAAAAGTCATTGTGCGTCTGTGAATATGGCTCATATTTTAAATCTGCTCTCACCCAGATGTTCTGCTTGCTCATTCAGTCACTCACTCACTCAGCAAAAAGTGTCATGGTACTTTGGAAGTGCCATAGTATTCTTTGATTCTTTTGGCAAATGAAAATGGTAATCATCTAGAATTTCTTTTTTTTTAATTGCTGGCAGTATAAACCCCCAATTGTTGATGTATTAATTTATTTAAAAATAAATACATTAGAAATCAAATCATTTTTAATGATTAAATAAATTAAATCGTTATTTGTTTTTAATAGATAAGTATTTATTTGGTTACACTTATTTTAAGGTGTCCTTGTTACAGTGTAATTAAACATTTAAGTACTGAGTAATATTAACTACATGTACTTACTATATAGTTAGGGTTAGGATTAGGGTTTGTCTTAGGGCTACTTGCATGTAATTATGCACAATTTGTTATTATAATATAAAGTACACGTAACATGTAACAAGGACACCTTATAATAAAGTGTTACCATTTATTTAGAGCTCAGTGAAGATGCATAGTTTATATTTTTAAACAAATAATTATTTTATAAATCGTTGTTTGTTTTGTTGTTGTTGTTGTAAAACAGAACTCAACCCAAAAGGCAATATTTTTTTTTTTTCAAATACAGAAACGTAAATGTTCAGAGAAGTGTGTTTTGGCCTCTAGATGACGGTATTTTATGCCTGCCGTCTGGATACATTGTATCCCATTCAGACTCTTGAACATCAGCGGGAAGAGAAAATTTGCATAAACGTCCGTGTGCGCCAATGGGCTCGTGGAGTGGGCGGGGCTAGCGGGTGGAGCCGCGGGAGGAGCGCAGTCTATGCGCCAGTGACTGCTGCTCAGTGAATAACAACCGCAGAGATCATCCAAAATCCGTCCATTTCTCACGGCCGTTTTCATAATTTACGACCATCAGAAGCGCTTCAGTCCACGTGCATCTAATCGAGCGTCAGTTTTGAGAGCAGTTCTGATGTAGAATAATCTGATGTTATTTTTTCCCCATATTTTCTGTGGATTACACAAAAGGCGGCACGGGCACTCATTGTAGTATCCTTCTATTCGGTAAGTCCCAATGGCAAGCTGTGCTCTCATTTAACATGCATTATTTATAGTTTTAGGATGTACAATAAAGCTGAAGTGGTTGGAGATTGCACGTCTATAGATATCTGGTTTCATCATGTCCATATCTATTATAAAACATGCAGATATTTGTTTAACAACAAGAATAATGTTATTCCCTTAGAGTTATGGGAATATGATGGGGCAAAAAATTTATTAACCACTGCCGTCCATCAAGACTTGTTTTTCTGGACATACAAGAATGTCAGTGCGATTGAGTCCAGATGTTTCTAAACACACAGCATCACAAAACACCTACAAGAAAGATGCTTTTGTAAAAATAACAATCTAGTGTAAAATTATCTAATACTATGAGAGTGATATTATGTTTTTATTAGAGAACGCTTTACAAATAGCCTCTCATCAATAATTAGATGACTGTTATTGATCCATAATGGTTAGGCCTTACACTCTGAGGAGTTTGTCAGAGCCCTCACTGAAATATGGTATGAGTACAGGACTGCAGTGTACAGATGTTTTGTATGTATCAATATCACCAACATTATAATGAGCACAGAGTGATTAGAAATAGAATAGGTAATAGATGTTTCCTTTATATGCTTCTCTTAGCTGCAGACATATTTAAATGGACTGTTAAAATTATGATGGTAGAATGGAATTATGGATAGAATTTGTATTTTAGATCAAAAACATATTTGAAAGCATGTTTTCTATGAAACACAGAATCAAAGTCCATACAATCAAAGTCAATGGGGTCCAAAACCACACTGCACCCCACTGACTTTTATTATATGGAAAAAACAGAGACCTTTCACAAAAGACCTTCATGGAAAAAGAAAGACACACAAAATGATGACAAAATTGTCATATTAGGGTGAACTATATCTTTAAATCTTTGAAGTATAGTGTTTCATTCCACAACAATATTTTCATCATAACATCAAAACATTTTTGTTTATACTTACTACAGTAATTTTATGTCGTTTATACTCACTTTAAATTTTTACATGATCTGACCTCTAAAATTACTGACTACCATCCTTTGGTTATGTACTTCTGCTGGTAAAACCAAATTCAAGCCTGTGGGCTTCCTAGAGTTAAAGAAATTTTATTCAAGATTATGAATCTTTCTTTTATTTTTCCATCCCTCTAGGGTCCAGTCTTTTTGGGCTGATTTGAAAGTAGTTCACATTAAAAAAAACAAACCTGTAAGCACCTCTGTAAGCAACTTTTCTGAGCTGCACTATTTAATCACCTGTCACACTGACTGTTGGTACTGGACATCCATAACAGCTGAATGGTTTTTTTTAACTGTCCTGAGTGGGTACCGTCTGTTCTGCTTGTCTGTGGTGTAAGTGTGCGCCCCATTGTTATCCAGATGGAGGAACAAGAGGGCACAGCAGCTGAAACTACAATAGCGTAGGGGCAAAGGGCAATCAGACGGCTACCAGCTAAGCTGTGGCACTGGAGAAGAATGTAATTTCCTTTGTAATAGGGTGTGAGTTCTAAACAATGGACTACAATTCTACGCCATATAGAGAGTGGTTACTTGAATAAGCCATTTCCGGTTTTTGCTGAGCCATTCTTCAGTTGTAATGGGTGAATTGTGTAGAGAGATTTGTGTCTTTGTGATTTGGTTTATTTACTGTCATGTCTCATATTTGACAAGGATTGTGGCTTCTCTCATCTCATCACCTGGTTTTCATAATATATGAAATGAAATGCTCAGCTCTTGATCCACACGGTACCTCAGCAAGTCAGCATACTTTGCGCTTTACTACAATTAAGTAATTTAGATATTTATTTTTACTAATTATGACATTTTTAGAATTTTTATTTTTTATTAAGTTTTATGGTCTTCTTTACAAAAAGGCTATTCATTTATTAGGTTTTAATTTTCAATAAGAGTGAGAAATGTAGCTGTATGAATATGGAAATCAATCTGTATTATGGTATATGTTAAAATGCTCTGGTATTCATTTGCTAGGGAAAAAAAATGTCTTAGACATAACTGGAAAAAATTACTCTCCCAGTTTCCTCTGCATTTGCGTGGAAAATCCTGGAGTCATTCAAAGTAATCACATCAAAGTATGCATGGCATTCAGCTGTGAAAATCTGAGTAGTTTAGCTCAATTTCGAAGGTTGGCATTTACACCATGCACACGTTTGAACGCTTGCCTGTAGATCTTTTTCCTCTGCATTAAAAATATCATAACACATCCACTAGTACACGACTTTACATTATGTATGACCACACATTACAGTGAGATCTCAAGTGACAGAGTGAAACAGCTCTTTCTCTTCCTAGTGCTCATAATGGGTAATTTAGTGATGCTTGGCAAAGTGTCAGGATTCTGCAAAGAATCTGTCTAGGATCAAAAAGTTTCTATTGAATTAAGGAGTGTAAAATGTACTGTAGATCCAGACTTGTAGACTCCATTTCATCTTTTAAGTTCACTTGTTGAAGATAAGGAAAGCTGATTGCATTATACACAGAAAATAGGTTTCATGTTGACCCTAAACACTATGGCGCCTTCATCACCATTTATTTGTAGATAACTGGGTAACTGTCCTTCTTTATACTGTGTGTACTACATGATGAATAAACGGCGATGGCAAACTCATTCAGATAGAATTAAATGGAAGGAGGTGGAGCTGAACATGGTAAGAATAGAGCAGCTTGTTTCAGTCATAAACAGAAGTGCTGCAAATACTTTACAAGAGCTCAAGCTCACAAGCTCTTATAAAGTATCTGCGGCAGTCTTGTGTTTACGTAAGAGAAAAAGTGAGAGTGAGAGGGCGAGAGCAATAGGGATAGAGAAACAGAAGATGGATAAACATAGTAGCGTCTCTCTGGTTGTGCCTCAGAGAGCTCCCCTGTGTGGCACAAGTTCAAAGTCAGGGACACCGCAATTATGAAATTAAATGAAATTCCCTACTGATTGCGGTGGTGAGGCACTCTTCATATATGAAGCAGAGTCTCCTGTCTGCTCCCTTTGTTCTTTATAGCATCCACATCTCAAACAGCAAGACACTGCTTGTTTTTTGTTTTGCTTTTTGCAGATGTTGCTGTCTGTTAGCCTTTAATTCTATCCAGAGCACCTAATATGCAACGCATATTTCACACCCCACAGTACAGACTCATGCTGTTAACTGTGCTGTGTTCCAGAACGGAAGTCTTAGATAATCAAATTTAGGTCTAATTTAAAAGAGATGATTTTTTGATGATGTTTCATTCACTTAAAGCAGCAGTTCTAATTTATGCACCATTAATGGCATCAAATGGAACTGCAAAATACAGCTTCCATGATGTACCTCAAACACCAGGGGCACAGAAACCATTATAAACTCTTTTTGGAAATGTGTCAGTTTGTCACATTTTTTTTGGAAGATTATCAGTATACAATTCAAGAGTTTTAGTTTGCTTAGCTGTTGTGCGAAGTGTTAAAAATTGCATCTAGTGGATACAATGCTATTCTAACTGGCAATGTCAGCTGTGGACTGAATGGACTTTCTATAGGTGTTTGTAATGTCTGATCAGAAGTCGTTATTATTTATTGAATCATTGATCCCAATTGGTTAAAAAAAACATGGATTCATTTCAGTAACAAAACACCACTGAATTTTGCTCAGAGACACACAGCAGTTCTGTTGTGCCTTTGTTTGGACCTATTTTTTTGGCAAAAATAACAATATTCAGTTAAAAATATAATGCTTTCTAAAATTTGCTGAAAATGTACTCCAAATTTAGAAATGTATCATTACATCATTTTAATGAGAGTTCCAACAGCTGATAAAAATATCACAATAATCCACAAGTAATCCACACCACTCCAGTCGATGAGTTAACTAGTTAATCGCTACGGTAAACTAGTAATTTAGCTTGTTAAGGATTTTCTTTGTGGTTTAAAGGAGACTGGATGAAATTCCGTCAAACACACTCCCTGTCTTTCATTGCTTGGACAAACTGATATTCACTCCCCAAACTCACTTAACTGGTTGAGTCAGTGTTGCTTTTGTCATAGCAATGTTGAAAGTGCTGCATTATCACAGTGTTTACACTGTGGATATAAATTAGTCATTAGATTCTAATACTGTGTATTTCTCTGTGCATTCAGCTAAAATAGAAAAGTATTTTAATATCATTTTAAGCAACCAAGATCACAGCAAAAGTCGGCATACACCTCGATTTGCCAAGACATTTCAATTTCTCTTTGTACTTTCCACAAATACTCATCTGAAAGGTTAAAAGTATCACATGTCTGTGACTCGGGTAAAGGTGGCCAGGGTTTGTGCAGCTCCAGCCCTTCAATGTAATTACTGTGACTCATGCCTAATGCTAACATAGACAAATGATGGAGGGCGTGGAAGCTTTTCCTTCTTTGCCTATCCTGACATTCCCCCGTTTCCAATCCTCCCCTTTCCAAACATCTGTCAGAAGCCTTCAGCTGTTGAACAGATGTTGTAGATCCTCTCATCTATAACCGAGGATCCCGCTGGAATGAGATGGAGGAAGAGTTGGAGGAAACAAATAACTACACAGACATTTTCAAATTTTATGGTGTATTTCAGCCCATAAATGGAAATAAAAGTGAGAACGGTGCTCCATGGAGCATAAATGTTTCTATGATGTTGAGAACTTTATCAATGTGTAGCAGCACACTGGCATCAAAATCAGAGACCCGTCCATTGATCACAATTGATTTAAGTGGTCATCGTGGTAAATGGAGCTCATCTGACCACTTGAGTTCAGATCACGCATGACGTAGTTGAGGTCAAGTTGTATTTTTTTGTGGCTGTTCTCTTTTTGACCGATTTTAATATCCTTTCATCATGTGTCACCAATACCATTCCTACAAACCACTGGCTAAAGTGTCAGGAAGGGGTTTATGGAAAGTTTGATTTTGTGTAAACCTAGTTCATATAAACTTCTCAGGGAAGAATTTTGTTGCCAGAGCCAGACAGTGAAGTGCGACAGCAAAGTTGCGAAGATCCAAATGTCCAAAAATCAAATAGAATATCTAAATTACAAAATAAAAAGCGGTAAAATACTATGTTATGCAGCAGCCAAAATGGGCACTAGTGTCATGAAACAGATTCACTACCTGAAGAAAGTTGGATTTCTTCTTTTCTTCCACCGTATGCAAAATCACATCTTTCTATTCCGTTTTCTGTTTAGCCTCCTGCCCTCGATCAATACTGCTCTTGTGGAGCCCATCTCTTCTATTATTGCAGCACTTCCTCGCTATCTGGGTGTAGTGGTCTCAATCACTTTCACTTTTTCATCGGCTTGAGTGTGGCTAAAAAATAAACACATTCAATTCCACAAAGAATTATCTGAACAAGAAAACCTGCATATGAGTTCAGTGCACTCGTTAGTCAGATTAGAAGTATATGAAATATATGAGCTCTTGTGTATTATAATGTCTAAAGAGGCTTGTGTGAGTAGATGAAATTTTTTTTGAGCATTGTAAAAAGAGGCTGAATTGTTGAGGTAAATGTCTAGACCCTTTTCACCATTTAGTTATTACTTCTACTGCTACTAGTAGTACTACTACTACTACTAGCCTGTTATTTAGAAAAGTAACAAGTACAATTCACAAGCTCTTTGTCAAATACAATAGGCCCATATGCATTATGGATAAGTATTCAGTAAGTCTAGTATTCCAGCTTAGGCTGGTTTAAGCTGTTTTTGTTTTTTCAGCAAGGTATTTAAAATTTAAAAAATTTGCTTTGCATACTGTACAATGAAACACACACCTCACCTGTGCGTTTGGAAAAGGCAGATGAGAGACAGAATACTGATCCAGTTCTTCAGTGAGGATAATGGTGAATCTAGCCAAGAGAATGGTTTTATATACTCAATATCTCAAAATGATATATTGGCTTGTCACTATCTACCACTATTTTAGAGTCTGAATGCTTTAGGGCCCAGAGCCATTTAGTGTAAAGCACTGGATGTGAGTCATGTAGGGTCCTAAGATTTGGACACTGTGTGGACACCCTCCCCCAAACTCGTTGAAAACCCCTAACTCCTCCTCTATACAGCTGGCTGTGTTTGGTCAGGGAGCAGAGCGGAACGGGGGGAGGGGGGTCAGTGGAAGCACAGCTGGTCTGACCTCCCTGCAACCAGCTGCCGTAACAAAGGACCCCTGTCAGGCTTCTAGAAAGGTGGCCCGTCTACCCATCTTTTTTTTTTCCCTGTCCCATTTCTCTTCTGCCACTCCCCCTCCCCCACTCCGACTCCATTGTATCCCTGTAGATCTGTCCCAGCTGTTAGGATCTTTTTATGTTCCTTTCTTTTGGAGTGACCTCCCTTCCACTGAATTAACCCCGCTTCCATATGCATTCACAGCTCATATGCACAGGCGCTTTAACAAAACTGTTTGCAACACAATTTTTAGGCCCAGCAGAACAGGGTCTGACAAAATGCTGATGCTGAAGCTTTTTGGCCAGATACCTTGAGGGTGTGCCTTGTGTCGGCTTGATGCCACCCAGTACCCGTCCCGTTCCCTATTGTTACAGTTCACGCGTGCCTTGCAATTCACAGCGACTGTGGTGGTGGCGGGGAGGCCAGCCCGTGTCCCTTTGTCGTCAGCCATTGTTCCTGACACACGCCCGTGTTTGACAGGCGCACGTGCTGACAAAGGCCGCACAGCATACCTCTGCTAATTATTTGCTGGGGCTCACTGAAAGATGAGACGCGGTGGTCATCTGTGATCCGGGCTTTTAATCCCTGTATGCCCACCCGTCCAGCCTCTTCAGACCCTTGTTTTTGTTGGGCCACACCTTTTATATTTTATCCAGTTTTCTTAGTCTGTCTCTTCTGGGTACAGTTTTTAAAAACCTAGACCTAGAAGAATCCAGCCTGAATGTGTTGGATCTCATATATGAAGAGCTTACATATGTCTCATATAAAATCTCACATATGTCAGTAACACTTTATATTAAGGTGTAGTTACTAGGGGTGGGAATTGATTCTTGTGGTCATGATTCGATTGAAAATCGATCATGATTTCTAATCACGATTTTTCATCAAATGCACCATTGCACCACTGGACATCAAATGCACCATTATTTTGATACAAACACACACCAGTTTATAGTATAGGTCGTCCTGACTCAAGAGATCAGTGTTTCCTATTAACTATTAACTTCATAATGAATCAAAAATATTTTACACTTCCCATTAGTGCCCGAATCCAAACACTGTGTTCGGAAAGGAAATGACAGGTACTACGAAACCCCTAAAGGGAATAAATATGAGATGGGAGGAAAAATATTTTTAAATGCTTTCTCTCACAATTTTATCGTTAGGTAATTTTACTGTATATAAATTGTGGGCATCAGGGAGCCGTTATTAATATGTGGGGCATTGTAATCGCTTTCAATGCCCGATCGCTTGTTACTTTCACTTTTGAGATCACGATCAAAAGTACTGCGTGTATACTGTGGAACGGCAGTACTTAGCACACATTTGACAAGATTAGATGTTTGTCAGTGGTACTCTGCAAATCATTTGCATCCGTCCTATCAGTCATTTCTCCTTACTCTGTTTATGTGGTAAGTGAAATTTTATGTACTGTAATGTAACAGGCAATCACTAGCAAGCGGCTAACCAAATGTCCCTTTAGTGGCTCCATAGAACGGTTTGTTAATTTTCCGTGCCTTTCCGAATACTTCCTATAATAACAAAAGATCAATAATTAATATAATATTTTTCCAAATAACCTTAAAGGAATAGTTAATCCAAAATGCCCTCACGTTGTTCCAAACCTGTATGAATTTCTTTCTTCTGCTGAACACAGAATATATTTTGAAGAATGTGGGTAACCAAACATTTGACTGTAGCCATTAACTTCCATAGTATTTTTTTCCATGATATGGAAGTCAATGGCTACCAACTCCTTTCATGCTTTTTATCAAGTGGGGAACGTTTACAGGAAGCATCTTGAATGAGATTTTAAGTCAAGTCAGAGGCCCCCTTTTCCCTCACAAGGTTTTGTTTCCTAACAACCAGACAAAACACTGACGGTAAGGTGCGCTTCCATGGCTTAAATGACTTTCACTGACTAGTTGAGAGGTGGAGCTAACAGTCATTTCATTCTAACATGGAACGCTAACTTCATTCTGTCTGCTGCCCTATTCTTGCCTTTTAATTTGAATCAATACATTGTAACTGCCTAGTGAAGGTCATCCAGTGCTCTGGGTAAAGTGTGCACATTATAGCTAAGCCACTACTAGAGCACAATCAATCTAGTCCACAAATAACAGCCTTCTGTTACCTCTTATTCTGGAGTATTAAAGGCCACTTAAGGTTTTCAGTGATATTTCTGGAATATTTTCGATTTAGGTAGGTTATTTTGAGATGTTTTCACAGCATGGCCTGATAGTATAATGGTTTTATTTTCTCCTCAGTGCAGACAACAGCGACTGGCTGAATCCAAAGCGACTGGCTTGCATTTTGCATGTTTTTCCTCCCCTTGGTTGTGTATCACAACAGGGTCAAATTCATCATTCATGATGTATTTCAAATAGTCTCTGAAAACAAAAGGAAAAAGTGACATGGCTGTCATCAATAGTAGGTAGGGAAGCAAAATTCTAGCCAATACTGATATGCCAATACTTTTATTTTTTTAATGTTTCAGATAATGGCCAATAACCAATCAATTCTATACTCTTTTTTTTATCTAAATAATAAAACTAAAATGTATCATTTTAAATGCTACGAGTCCATTTTGGCATTATAACCTTATAACGCACAGTAAGAAATTTAGAAATTTGATAAAGATTAGGTTTAACAGTGTTATTGGGCTTTTAAAGATTAAGTTTCAATAAAAATATATTTAAAATGAAAATTTAGCTAAAAAATTAAGCAGTAAATGGCCAAAAATCCTACACTACTTTTATCAAAATAACTTCAAAAATATTAAAACTAAAATGAAAGATTTTAAATGCTAAAAGTACATTTAAATGTAAAAGTTTACATTTAACATTTAGCATTTATAATGTTGTGTATGAATAATGGAAATTCATTTTGAGATTTGAACAAGATCGCACTTAAAAGTGCCATTGTGTTTTAATGGTTAATTTTGCTTAAAAATTTAAATAAAAAATTAAATTAAAAGTTAATTGATAAGTGGCGAAGATTAAAATTTCTATATTATTTATCTAAATTAAATTAAAAATAATAAAACTAAAGTAATTCATTTGCTAAAAGTAAACAGAGGTATCACAACATTTAAGAGTATTACAGTATAAATAATAGAAATTCATTTTGAGATTTGAAAAACATTACAGCATTATTAAATTATTAGTGTTTATAAATATTAACTTTAAGTGAGCATTATGTGATCTTAATATAAAAATAGGGGAAATTATCATGCACAATTAAATATTCAGTATTAGCGAATACCAATAAATTAAAAATGTCTGTAATATCGACTGATGACCAAAATGGTTACCATCGTGCATTCCTAAATAACATGATCTTCTCTACAACCACTGTTATTGAAGCTCTTATAGGAACCGGGGTCTTCTGTGATTACAGGTTCATCGGGTTTTTTTCATTTCCGCTTGTGCAGTGACGTTCTAAGTTTGCCCCATGACCCCAGGCAGCTGTCCCACCCCATTAGCATAACAAAGTTGTCCACTTCTGCTCCCTGTGTTGGATGCCACTAGCTGTCAAGGAGGAGCCATGTGGCATGTCCCAGCCCTGCTGTGGGCCATCTGTGGGCCTGTCCTCCTTTGCGCTCACTATTCCTGACTCACTCTTACCAGTGTGGCGGAAAGCTCCATAACATACTTGAGTCATTGCACCATTTGTCTGCAGTCCGATAATTGTGGCTATTAATCTATAACACTTTCTGTGTTTATTCAATAAATGTACTCTGGAAATGGTTGGTGGTCCTGTCATGCTGACATTTGTCAGTCACTAGGCTTTTTCTTGCTTTCCCACTGTGGTCTATTTATTTCCGGTCTTGAGTGTACTGTGAACTGTAGACCCAGCGGCATTTAATTAAAATTTTCAAGGAAATGTAGCCTTTGTGGGGGAGAACTGAATAAAAACAAAGCATTAGTATGTTGAACTGTTGACATTTAACTTTCAACTATTGATAGAGTGATACATTAGACAGACTGATTGGATGGCATTTAGCTATTTTGAGATTATTTGTTGATAAATATGCCTGCTTGGAAATTTAACAGAAGTGCTAGAAGTGCATAGATCTTGCTTAGTATTTTTTGTCTTGTTTTTTCATTTAAAATGTCCAAACATTCATAAATCAAGATATTTGAGAAGCAGAGCTTTACCTGAGAGGCAAAATGACTTAAGTCTTGTTTTCTGAATCTTTAAAACAAGAATACAACATAGGGTTAAGGAAAATAAACTTAATTTAAAAGGTAAAACAAACAGATATTTCTATGTTTTAAACAGAAAGTGCTTTTTTAACATAAATCATATGAATGTTTAGATATTTGTACTGAAGGTCAAGACAAAAATTCTGAGTAAGAAAGTCTTACTTTTTCAGTGTAAACTTTAAGAATTTAAATCACGTGTATAGAAGTAATTATTTGCTCCCTCTGAAATTACATTTCTTTTTCAATTACTTCACTTGGCCATGAAGGCTTTTGAATAATGTTAATTTAAAAAGCTATTTAAACATTGTTTTAGCAAGCTTGCTTTGGCCACTTTTTATGACCCGATCTCTGATGAATAAAGTTGTGCCATACTTTTTTTTTTCTTGTTGAATATGGAAGCAAATTGGCTTGCAAATGGCAATTTATATTGATTTTAAACTACTCCACTCTTATTTAGTAACCAGAATAATGAAAAATGCAGATTTTCTACAGTTAAGCTTTCTAATAATTTCCACTATTTTCAGGGATTTTTCACTCTTTTGTGTAGGCCTCATTTGCTATAATCTATATCAGACATTGGACATCCTGCTCTCAACAAAACCCAGATTTTTCAAAAACACTCCCAGTTTTCCATTTGGCGAAGAGATTCTTTGTATAAATATTAGCATTAGGTACGTTAAACTTTCTCCTCACACTCATGAGTAGTTAAACTCTGAATTTTCCCCACCTTGTGCCAGGAAGTAGTGTCAAGACAACAATTATTCAAAACGGATTTGCAATAGCGCTTCATTTCCGTGCTTCTTTTCTCCCATAGCCTCTTCCTTCGATCAGACATTGGAACTCACCCCATACACCCCTTGTAGGAGTGGTTGCCATGGGAGCTGGTTGCCAGGCAGCCGAAGGAGGTGGTAATTGGGGGGTGTTGATGTCGATTGAAGTGAGGTATGACAAA
>JAUZSZ010000120.1:9601509-9617932 GCA_034780575.1 Labeobarbus marequensis | reverse complement strand
GATGCTGAAAATACAGCTGCAGATCACAGAAATAAATTACATTTTAACAGATATTCACACAGAAAACAGCTGTTTTAAACAGTAAAACTATTTCACAATTTTACTGTTTTTGCTGTACTTTAGATCAAATAAATGCAGGCTTGGTGAGCAGAAGAGACTTCTTTAAAAAAAAAACATTTAAAATCTTACCGTTCAAAACATTTGACTGCTAGTGTATGTAGAGTTATTAATTCAATAGAAGTAGCTACTCTGAGAGTATGTGGTTTTGGACATCAGATTGAAACCATCCTGCAGCGTTTGATCTGACGAACGACGTTCATACTAGAAGTGTCCAGACATGTATTTGTGTTTGTGTGTGCTGTATAATGAGGTTATATGTGTGTTCTCAGTGGATCTCACCTGATCAGCGCTCTGGCCGTCAGATTCCCTCACTGGAGAATCATCAACGTTGATAATGTGAGTCTCTGAACAGCACTGAACCAGTGTTTTCTCCGTATGAAGCGTCACACATCTCTGTTGATGTGTTTCAGCTGCAGTACTGCTCCAGTCTGAAGAACCTGCGCTCCGTGGAGGCCAGCAGCTCCTACACCTTCATCCCGGTATAAACAACTAACCTAGTTAGTAGTCCAGACAGTGTTACTTTTAAAAGTAATGCATTACAATATTGTGTTTCTCCCTAAAAATGTAACTAATTATGTAGCTTTTTATGGAAATTAATGTGTTAATGCATAACTTTTTAAATCCGGGCAGGGCTTGCTTGTTTGTTTTTAATATAAAAAAGTTATATATTTTGGGCAAACGTAAAAGCCCTTTCACACCAAACATGAAATGAATAAGCCTTAGGATAAAGGGAAGATAAATTCACGTCTGTCCAGGAGACCGCAGAAGAACGTTCAACACTTCAGCAATAAAAAAGAAGCACAAATGTTTATCTAGAGTATTTTTTTTTATTAGTATGGTTGAATTGCATCATCAAAGGTCAGCAGCAAAGGCACTGGTTAATAAAACAGGGTTAATTAACCATTTAATTATTGCAGGTTTGCAGTATTCTGAGTGGCACTGCACTGTTTTCATTCATTTTGAGGAATACTGAATCTGTTTTTTTAATTAAGTCAATTAATGCATGTGCATGATTTCTCTAAACATGGCAACACCGGAGCTGTCAATCAATAAATGGGGGAATAAAGTAACTCTTTTCTTGTAAATGAGAAAGTGATGTGTTACTTTACTAGTTACTTGAAAAAGTAATCTGATCACGTACCCCCAACACTCCAGTTTTGATCCACAGCTGATGAACTGTGTTCTCCTCGCAGGGCGATGTTTGCGATCCTTTGTTCATAAATCATCTCTTTGCAACGGAGAAGATTGATATAGTGTTCCACTGCGCTGCTGAAACTCACGTAGGTGAGTAAACGCTGTCCGTTCATTGCTAACTCATTTGTTCTCTTGAGGACGCTGTTTCTCATTCTTGTGTTCATCTCATGTAGAGAACTCATTCCTGTGTCCGTCACGCTTCATGCGTGTGAATGCGGACGGCACAGGCGTGTTGATCAGAGCGGCGTTTGAGGCGCGAGTGCGGCGCTTCATCTATGTCAGCACTGACGAAGTGTATGGAGACGGTCTGGAGCAGGTGAGGTCTTCACTAAATGAAAAACTACTATAGAAATTTATAGCAAATAGTGTCTTTAAACCATACTGTAGTAAAGTACTTGTGGTAATTCTATAGGTGCTTTGGTGATATAACAACTATAGTAATATAAACAAATGACTTTACCCAATACTGTACTAAGCTTTCTACAATTATAGAGTATATTATACTACAATACACTACAGTTTAATGTAGTAAAAGCTAAAGTATGTTACAGTATTTATCAGTTCACTATAGTTAATACTACAATATGCTGTGGCATTCATTAACAAAGTGTTGTAAATACTGTAATATAATACACTTTATGGTTCAAAAACACTATAGCATGTACTATAAATTACTATACTATAAGATTTTAAACATTTCAGTTTTGAGGTACTTTACATGGGCAAGGTGTCAGTGGTTTCCAAACAAATATATTTATAGAATAATTCTTGCTTCAAAAAGCTATTACAAGATGCTGGTATAAACATAATCCACCTCAAATACAGGACAGGATTGATGCAGAAAGTATGTTTATTATGGAGAAAATCACATTCTGTGTGAATTACCATAAAGATATATTTGTTGGCTTTTGGTCCAAATGGATTGAGTATATAACTCCTATTGAACCAAATGTTTATTTTTGTTATAGAACCTATGTTTTGTGTTTATTAATAAGTATGACCTTTTCTTTAAATAGTTTTTGTATAATTGGAAGAGATATTATTGTCATGAAGAACTTTTTTGATCCGTTTTTTTCTCCTGATTCGGGAATATAAATTGGAAATGCTGTAAAAGTGACAAATGTCATAAATGAATTGTATCTCTTTGCAGTAAGAACTTAACAAATTGCAAATGTTTATTAAAAGTGTCTGTGTAATAGATGTTAATAAATTAACAATTGTCTAATGCTATTAAATATGAAGTGTCTGTTTAATATGTGTGATTTTTTTTCTTTAAATAAGCAGAGCTTTTGTTTGTTTGTTTTTATGGAGAGTTTAGATAATCAGGCCAGTAAGAGACTAATAACGTCAACTTTTCCTTTTTATTACACAAATGTGAAATTACAAATGTCTGCAAATGAATAAAACTGGTGTCAGCTGAAGTGTGTGATCTGCTTCTTGTTTTCACAGCCGTTTGATGAACTGAGTCCAAAACGACCCACCAATCCATACTCATCCTCAAAAGCTGCGGCAGAAAACATCGTGATGTCGTACTGGAAGAAGCACAAGGTAGCAGTCATGAGATTTTACCTGTTATATCTTTTGCATTTTACTTTATGGCCTTGTTTTACAGACAGGGCTTACACTAAACCAGGATTAGGCCATAGTTCAATTAAGACATTTAAGTCATTTTTTTATAAATGTGCCTTAGAAAAAACATTACTGCATACTAAAAACATTAGTTTCTCAGACTAGGCTTAAACCTCGTCTGTGAATCCAGGGGTACGTGTTTTGTAATTCCTATTATTTTTAACGCTAATTCTCATAAAATTATACATGATTATAGTGTCGTAAAAAATGCATTTTAAATGGGTGGTTATGTCTTATAATTGTTTATTTCTCCTGGCATGGAATAAAAAATAAGAAGAAGAGAAAAATAATCTCACAGTTCTGACTTTTTTTCACAGAAATTAAAGTTTATATCTTTCAAAAAAACAACAAAAAAAACACCAAATCTGAATTGTGAGATATAAACAGTTAAAATCTGATTTGTTTTGATATCACAGTAAAGTGAAATGATCCAGATTGTAATATTGCGCTGTTTTTGTCTGATCCGTCTTCTGTAGTTTCCTGTCGTGATCACGAGGAGCAGTAACGTTTATGGACCACACCAGCATCATGAGAAGGTGCGTGATCAGCAGCTCCACACGCGTGTTTGAGCGTCACATGACCTCGGTGCTTCATTAGCTTGTGCTCGTGTTTGTTCAGGTCATTCCCAGATTCCTGTCGCTCATACAGCGGGATCAGAAGTGGTGAGTGTGTGTGTGTCTGTGAGTGTCTGTGTGTGTGTGTGTGTACTGATGTGTACTGTGTGTGTGTCTGTGTCTGTGTGCGTGCGTGCGTGCGTGTGTGCGTGTGTGTGTGTCTGCTGTCGTCCAGCACTATCCAGGGCTCAGGCCTGCAGTCCAGACACTTCCTGTACGTCAGTGATGTCACAGACGCTTTCCTGACGCTGATGGAGAAAGGCATTCTGGGAGAGATCTACAACATCGGGAGCAGCTTTGAGATTCCCATCCTTCAGCTCGCCAGAGAACTAGTGAAGATGGTGGGAGTCACATGAGCAGCTCAGTGTTAGATTAACCCTTCATCATCAGAGTAATTCTTAATCAACTGTTTCCTGTTGACAGAAAGTGAAGGGCGTCTCAGAGGAAGCGCTGGAGGACTGGATGGAGTTTGTTGAAGACCGGTGTGTAATGAATGTGTGCTGTCATACTGTATGTTTGAGAGTCATATTTATTAGTGCTGGGTTGAAAATATCAATTTCTCAATTTTTGTTGATTCTTATTTTGATGAACCAGTACTGGTTTTTAATATCGGTGACAGATCTCTGTAGCGAAGCGATCATCTCTTCCTCTTTATTACTAGTTACAGCAGCAAATCAACATGAATGAACATCAGAAGAATCAGAATCAATGAAATCAATCATGAATTATGTGATTCAATCAGTGATTCAACCGCAGAATGACGTCAATAAAACAGCTTGAGAACAATAATGTTACATTTACCTCAGAAGAGACATTCAGTGATCATAAACTTGATAGTTAGCAAGAAAAAAAAATTTGATCAATATATGCACTGTATGTGACCCTGGACCGCAAAAACAGTCATAAAAGTCAATTTTTTTGATATTATATTTGATATTACAACAATATTTGGCTGAGATACAACTATTTGAAAATCTGGAATCTGAGGGTGCAAAAAAAATCTAAATATTGATAAAATCGCCTTTAAAATTGTCCAAATGAAGTTCTTAGCAAATGCATATTACTAAATTAAGTTTTGATATATTTACAGTAGGAAATTTACAAAATATCTTCATGGAACATGATCTTTACTTAGTATCCTAATGATTTTTGGCATAAAAGAAAAATCAATAATTTTGACCCATGCAATGTATTTTTGGCTATTGCTACAATCATACCCCAGCGACTGAAGACTGGTTTTGTGCTTCAGGGTCACACATAGATTCATATCGCTCAAAAACTGTGGGAAATTTCTGCATAGTTTATACTGTGCATTTGTATATAGTCTTTGTGTAGGTCAAACTGAATCATGCATAAACAGAAAAAACAGTCTTGCAACTAGGGCTTCATTTTGACTTCTGACACATACTGATTCCCATCCATTTATAAAACCCCTCACGTCCTGCTTTCCTCATTGCGGGAGACGATAAGCTCTTTGAGGACCTGTGAGGACTTAGGATTTAATGTACTGAGAGTCTACAAAGTCTCATTTATTTTAAAAATCAATCTTTATGCGTTTAAAAATCAATCTTTATCAGAGCGTTGCTGCTCTGTCGATGGCTATTGTCTTCAGTATTGCTGCTCTGTCAATAGTCATATCCTGAGCTTACAAATCTCATTACTGAATTGTCAGAGCAGAACTATATGTAATGTATTTATCATGTAAAAACTTTTCACCCACTAGTGCTGTCTGTGTGACACTGTCTGTGTGTGTGGCCCTTGTCTTTTAGGGCAACTCCATATGTTCATATATGCTCTACTCTTTCATCCCCATGTTGGCAGTTCCCGCTGTGTCTGTCTACACAGTCACTTCATTTCTTTTCTCTTCTTCTCCAAACCCCCAAAGCCTTTATCTCATTCTGCTTTGAGCTTGTGCTTGTTCCTTATTCTCCCAGTCTCTTCTTCACCTCAGTGTTCTGCTGTCTTAGCAAATTTGGACAGTGACTTTGGGATGCTTGTAACGTCAGTTGAAATTCCTCAGTTTTTCTTGATTTAGTTGGATCCTTTTTTCAAGATTAAATGCGTTTCATGGTGTACTAACCTTCACTCTCTCAGACAGACTTGCACTCACAACAGATTTACTGAAAGATTTAAACCTAGAGAGCTGCCTTGCACTGAGCCTGTCCTAAATGTGCACTCGATGTGTAACTCCAATCCACATGCAATGCTGCTTTGCTTCTTGAGTTTGGTTCTGGAAATAATAATAATAATAATAAAAATAATAATAATAATAATAGTATCCTACTGTTTTGGGGCCCAAAAGTCAGTATGATTTGTTTTGTTTTTTAAAATTTGTTGTTGTTTTTGAAAATATTTTAAGGACTAGAAAATATTTAAGCAAGGGCAAATGTAGCAATAATAATAAATAATAATATAACCCAAATTATAATAAAAATTAAATTATAATACCAAATTTGACTAGTTTTCTGGCCTTGATGGGTCTTGTCCCTAAAACTCACTGCATTGCATCGCAGGTCAGCATGATGTTGGGCAGCTCTCTGATACGCTTAGAGTACAAATTAAGCCGACAAAAGCTAAACCTGTCATAAAAATGTCAAAAATAGCAAAAATTCTTGTGCTAGCATGCTTGATGCAGAGCAAATCAAAACCTCTGCAGTGGTGCTAATATCCCGTTGGGTCAAAAGGCTGATTTTGTTTCAATATTTCTTCTCAGAGTGGGAAAAAAACTGTCAAGGCTGTGCTTTGGGTGTCTGCTGATGGCCTGAGAGTAGTGGACGACAAAACCAAGGTAAGTGTGTATAGACGTTTTGTTGTGTGTTCATTGAAAGCCATTAATCAAGGATTTTAAAAAAGTCTTTGAAGCCCCCAAAAGCTCCCAAGCCATCAATTAGCCGAGTCCATCAGCAAAGAGAGTAAATCTGTTGGAAACACAAAATATGCAGTAGGAGGAAGCTGGCAGGCCTCCAAAAGACCCGTCACATGACCATCCAGCTTCATGAGACATCACACAGACCGCCTCAGACACAAGATGACTTTTAAGGCCAAGGGTTCCCGTGTCTCTCACGGTTGTGGTATTCTTTTCAAAGTTCAGGGATTAATGTAACATCCTTCCCTCACACAAAACCCGGAAAGTTAACCAGAAAAGGTCAAAGGTCTCACATAATGAGTTCAATTATCCCCCATTCCTCTATTTCAGCACACACAGTAAAAGGCGGAAGGCCACAAAGCTTTCTTTTTTTGTTTCTCGTAAGGGCCTCAGACTCAGTTGTTCACTCACTATGCCCTTCTGGTAATCCTCCCGTATGCATATGAGTCAGCAGTACCACCTAATCCTTCCTGCCGCTGTCACACACCACCTGTGTGTAATGCGCTTCCTCCTCTCCTCTCTCTGGTTAAACTTCATTTGTCAATTTATTAATAATAGTAAAAGGCAGGGCTCAACACTAAGGATTTTTTTCTGTTGGCCCAGTTGGTCCTATGGTCAAATTTTTTTACTTGCCCTGCCAAAATTTCCAATAGCCCCACCACAAAAATGAATGAATAAATAAATATTGTTTTCGTTGTTTTTTGCCATATAACCCTGTATTCTAATAAATAAGGTTATTATGACACCAAAATTCTAGATACCAGTGAATTTTCACAATTCTGCATTCCAAATTCGATATCACAGTAAAAACTACTAGCCTATCTATGATAACTTATTATATTAAAATGCTTTAATAATGTTATATTATAACACTATTAAAAGTAAATGAACAGCAGTAATAAAATAAGAATAAAATAAAGACACAAATGAAATAAACAGTTTTTCAGGTACATAAATTAATAAAATGTACAATAACACTGCATAGGCTTCACTGTACAAATTAAATGTAGATTAAAGGAATAGTTCACCCAAAAATGAAAATTTGCTGAAAATGTACTCACCCTTAGGTTATCCAAGATGTAGATGAGTTAGTTTGTTCATCGGAACAAATCTGGAGAAATTTAGCATTACGTCAAAAAGAGTCCAAACAGCTGATAAAAACGATAATCCACAAGTAATCCATATGACTCCAGTCTGTCCATTTACATCTTGTGAAAAGCTGCATGTTTATAAAGAACAAATCCATCATTAAGAAATGTTAATTATAAACTGTTGTTTCTGACCAAAATTTGACTCCATAATAACGCTTCCTCCAGTGAAAAAGTCCATCCGCTGGTGTCCTCTCACACCAACATATTTGTTTACAACTGTTTTCACCTGTAAATGTTGCAAGCAATATGAAGAAAGCAATATTATGGACAACAGACTCGTATTTTAGCTGAAAGCAATGATTTTTTGATTAATGTTAATGATACAGGCAGCAGCAGGTGTATTAGGCTGCTGTCACTTTAAGACCTAATGCACGGATCCAATATACTGATACACATCCGATTTCTTTCTCAAATGTTTATGTTGTATTTTAGCTGCAAACAATGATTTTTTGATTAATGTTAATGACACAGACAGCAGCAGGTGTATTAGGCTGCTGTCACTTTAAGACCTAATGCACGGATCCAATATACTGATACACATCTGATTTCTTTCTCAAATGTTTATGCTCATTTAAGACATAACCAACTGTGTTTATGAGGATACTTGCCAAGATGGATATTTTGAAATAATTTCATGTGTATTTGTGTGTTCAAGCACAATTTTTGGTGTACCTATTTTCTTTTATTGAGCAAGTACCAAATTTTCACGTCTTCTTGCGCTTGAACGGTTTCAATGTTTAAATTGCCAAAACACGTGCAAATGATAAACATTTTTGACTTTCTTGCATTCCTTTAACTGTCCCGAGCATCTTTCACACTTGTCCCAGGCCATCAGGCAGTACTTATTGTTGAGCCCTGAAAGTGTTATTGATTACGAGACTAGACTGTCTTATACCTGACAACTGAGATGAGTCAGCAGTCATGGACCCATAAAGTTCTTCCCGTCCACTGTAAACCCTCCTGTTTCCCCCCAGAACACAATCATCCATGACGAAGCTTTTAGAGCTCTAACCAGGCCCCTTCGGTCAGTAATTGGCTGACAATGAATGGGCCCCCTCACCTCGATCCAGTCTTCCTCTGCTTCATCCCTCACCTACCACTTCTACAGTGTTCATGCATTATATATTTACTGTGGCCCCCTAACAAGGAAACACTAGCCACTGTTACAGTGGGAGGTCCAGGCTACACAAAAAGCTTTAGTCATGTTAGAAGAATCAAAAGGACAAAACGGTACAATGTGGTTGGGTCATGGACAAATAAGAACAAATGATGAAGAATCTAGTTTAAAACATGTTTTTTTAGTTCCTGGGATGTAATATAAAATTTGTATTCAAGTTGGTTTCATGTTTTTGAAACACTATTATGTCATTTGCATCAAATCTAGTGATTTAAAGAGCATTTTCAAAATGTAGCACTTTCAAAATACTTTTTTATTTGTATTTTAAAACTTTTTTTGGTCTTTTAAGATGCCTAAAACAACACTTTCTCTGACTTCCTCTGTAGGACCTTATTGTTGACCAGACCATTGAGAAGGTGTCCTTCTGTGCACCTGACCGTAATTACGATAAGGCATTCTCCTACATATGCCGTGATGGAACGACTCGCCGCTGGATGTGCCACTGCTTCATGGCCTTGAAGGACTCGGTGAGGAGAATCCAGCGGGGATTAATTCTTCAGTTCCCCACAAAGTGGGATTAAGATAGGGATTATGGCAGTGTTATCTCAACCGGAATAACCGCTTAGAGACTGTTATCTGCACTTGGGGCACAGAGAAAAACATATTAAGAACTAGAATGAAATGGAATTTTAATTAGGATCCCAATACTAGTCTAGACAAAAACATTTTGGGATCATATGATGTTTTGTCTGTCCCATAACAACAGTAGCATACAGTGTACGCAAACACAGACTAACCTAGTTATGCTATTCTGTAAAAAATAATTTTCCCAATATTTTCCTCTTTCATTCTTCAGTAAAAATATCAAAACATCCTTAAAACATGATGCATTTACGTACAAAGTAAAATTGTAATTCTTGTTTTCATATCTTGAATTAAGTTTATTTTTCTTAGTTTATGGGTTAATAGATTTTTCCTTGTTTTAAGCATAAATCTACATGCATATGGGGAAAATGAATCTTTAAATTATATATTTATATTTTATCATTTTTGTATTAAATATATTGTTAATGTTATTTTTATTATATGCATATAATGTTAAATTTATATAATTTTTTTTCTATCTATCTATCTATCTATCTATCTATCTATCTATCTATCTATCTATCTATCTATCTATCTATCTATCTATCTGTATTTTTTTCTTAGTTTTCAAGATATGTTTTCATGGTTAACAAGACAAAAAAAAGACTAATTAAAAATATATTTAATTATTATGGTAAGTCTACATACATATGGGAAAATATAAGCTTAATTTAAGATATATTGTCAGAAGTATTTAATCTTTAAATATACATATTTGTGTTATAATTCTTTTGGTATATTTTATGATTACCTTTTCAATTATCCTAAATTTGTATTTTAAGATATTTTTGTTAGAACAACAAGACAAAGAAACTAATTAATGTTTTTTAATGGACAGTGTACATATGGAAAAATATAAGTGGCATTTTAAATATCTTACTGGAACAACACGGCAAAGAAGCTAATTTTAAAAAAAAAGGATTTTTTACAGTGCTGCCATGATGCTAATGTAGCATCATTCACAACATTATTATTATTATAAGAAGTCTACATACATATGGGAAAAATAAGCTTAATTTAAGATATTATCAGAGGCCTTTAATATCTTTTATTATTTGTATTTGTATTATTTTTAAAATGTTTTATTATTATAAGTTAAAGTTAAAAATATTTAGAGTTTTATTTCTTTTTTACTAAAGCAAAAAGACAAAAAAGCTCATTAAAAATCTTTGGTATGGACAGTGTTGCCATGATGCTAATGTAACATCCTCCACAACATTAGGGTGAACGTTTGAGTCATGCGGTCGGATGTGCCTTTGCCGCTTGCCTTGAGCGGAAGCAACGCAGAGAGAAGGAGTGCGGGGTCACAGCTTCCTTCGATGCAAGCCGCACATCATTTGTGAGGGAAGGCTCCTTCCGCGTCTCCTCAGCTGGACAGCAGAGTGACCGAGAGGACATCATGAAACAACTGCAAGACCAAAAGAAAGGTCAGTCTCATTGCAATCACTCTCAAACTCCAAAGGCTTTCTTTGTGAAAAATGATTCTTATTAGTGAACGTGGCTCTCTGCAGAAGCGTGCAGCATTTCTGCAATGCCACCTGGAAATGCTTCTCCTCCAGAAGGAGCGGCTTCACCGGGTGAGCGAGGGGAGCCAGGTGGGCCTCACGCCATCCCACGCCGCCACGCTCCTATCGAGCAGCTGGTGCGGCAGGGCTCTTTCCGAGGCTTCCCACAACTTAGCCAGAAGAACTCACCTTTCAAACGGCAGCTCTCCCTACGCTTGAATGATCTCCCATCAACCCTGCAGCGCAAGACGGACTTCCAGACCAAGAACCCAGGTTAGTTGTTTTTGTGTACTCAAGCAGCGTAAGTGTAATGTTGACCCAGTACTGTTTAACCATGTGATAGTACTGACTGTAATTTATGTATGCTGTGCGTCATCAACCAGAGGACTTTGACATTTCAAATGCATGAGCCTGCAAAACAAATAAGTACAAAAGCACTCTATTTCCACTGAAAACATATGATTGTACCCATAAAATCATTTGAGCGTGTATTCCAGAACGTAAACTGCTGTAGATATTTGATGTACAGGTACTTTCCATTGATCCTTTCTAGAGTAGTGCTCTATAAATAACATGTTTTACAGATAATTTAACTGCTGTCTGATCTCTAGCTTAATCCCTTAGATTAGATTGTAAAAGGGGAATTATGGGTCATATGTTTTTAACAATGCCACGTTTGACAGGGTTTATTCATGAATAATGTAAATGACAACATATGTAGAAAGTTTGAGGACATCATATTTTATTTAGTACAATTGTTTTTCTCGCTTTGAGGACTAATACAAGCAAGAACATGATTTTAAAATTCTGTGTGATCTTGATAATCTGATAATTACTGTCATGTTAAATAAATAAATGAATAAAACACTAGCCCCCGGTTTCACAGCCAAGGCTTAAGCCTAGTCCCAGACTAAATTGTAAGTCTGAGCTGTTTCAGTTGAAAGAAACCTGCACTGACTGATCCTAAAATATATCAGTGCCACTGTTTTGTCTCAAGATGCACACCAGTAATGTTTTTTTCTAAGGCATGTTAATAAAAAATACTTAAATATCCTGATTGAACTGTGGCCTAATCCTGGTTTAGTTTAAGCCCTGTCTGTGAAACTGGGCCTAGGAATAAAAGGTATAGTTTAAAATGCTATAAATGAATTTATGCATTACATCCATTATGAAAACTGATATTAATTTTGAGATCTGCTAAAGATTACATACAACATTAAATATTAATGTTATTTAAGTTATTAAAAATTAACTTTGTTTGAGTAAGTGCTAACAGCATTGGTAATCTAAATGTAAAAATAGGAAAAATTAGCATGCACAGTTAAAAATCAAATATCATCCAACACAGATTATGAACCAATATGATAAATAAATAAAAAATCAGTAATATTGTTTGGTAATTGATATGATACACTACCATTTAAAAGTTTGGGGACAGTAAGATTTTGTAATGTTTTTGAAAGAAGTCACTTATGCTCACCAAGGCTACTGACCATTTATTTATCTATCAAAAATACAGTAAAACTGTAATATTTTGAAATATTATTACAATTTAACTGAATTTTCAGCATCATTACTCCAGTCTCACATGATCCTTCAGAAATCATTCTGATATGCTGATGTGCTGCTCAAGAACATTTCTTTTATTATCAATGTTGATGTCTGTGATACACTTTTTTCAGGGATTTTTGATGAACAAACTCTTATATTATTTGAATTTTTTGTAACATTATAATTGTCAATTTAAATCATCCTTGCTGAATTAAAAAAAAAAAAGAATCCCAACTATTTAATGATATCGTAGGTCCAGGTAATTTTAGCAAGCACAATCCCATAAACTGTATGCATGGCCCACTGAAATGAGCCACCCAGTTGTGATTGAGCTTTTCTATTGGTCTGTGTCAGTTCCAGAGATGGATCTATCAGTGGCAGGGGAGGTGGACAGCATAAATGCTCTGTGCTGCCAAATCCACAGCTCTTTCACCAAACCATCTGAGGATCTGTGTGCCAAAGCCACCAACAACTGCTTACCAGTGTGCAGTGCTCCACCTGCCATTCCCCCTCCACCTGCTCCACTGCAAGGTGACACAGCACAGACACCACAATCCCACATACAGTGTGGAATAATTACGATTTTGTAATGTTTATGAAAGAAGTCTCTTATGCAAACCAAGGCTGCATTTATCTGATTAAAAATACAGTAAAAACAGTAATATTTTGAAATTTTATTACAATTTAAAATATCTGTTTTCTATTTGAATATATTATAAAATGTTATTTATTCCCGTGATGCAAAGCTGAATTTTCAGCAGCCATTAATCCAGTACTCAGTGTCACATGATCCTTCAGAAATCATTTTAATTGGTGCTAAGTTATTATTTGTATTCAATTATTAATAATGCTTCTTATTATCAATGATGTTTTTGCTGCTTAATATTTTTCAGGATTCTTTAAATGGAGCATTCAAAATAACAGCATTTATTTGAAATATAAATCCTTTGTAAAATTATAACTGTCTTTACTGTCACTTTTGATCAATTGAATGTGTCCTTGCTGAAAAAAAAAAATAATAATAATTTTTTATTTTACCCCAAACTTTAAAATTATAGTGTATCACACAGTGCATCCACAAACATATTAAAGGGATAGTTCACCCAAAAATGAAAATTATATCAGTATTTACTCACCCTCATGTTGTTCCAAACCTTTGTTAATCTTTGGAACACAAATTAAGATATTTTTGATGAAATCAAGAGAGCTTTCTGACCCTCCATAGACAGCAAGGGTACTACCACATTCAAGGTGCCAAGAACATCAACAAAATAGTCCATGTGACATCAGTGGTTCAATCGTAATTTTATGAAGCTACGAGAATACCTTTAATGCACAAGGAAAACTAAACTAAGAACTTTATTCAACAATTCTTCTCACATGCATGCAGGAAAAGGGCACGCATGCGTTGCAATATTTTCCAAAATGGCACCCTAGGGTGATGCGGAGGAGAAGAATTGTTGAATAAAGTTGTTATTTTAGTTTTCTTTGCGTACAAAAAGTATCCTCATAGCGTTATAAAATTACAGTTGAACCACTGATGTCACATGGACCATTTTAACAATGTTCTTACTACCTTTCTGGACCTTGATCGTGGTAGTAACCTTGCTGTCTATGGAGGTTCAGAAATCTCTCAGATTTCATCCAAAATATCTTACTTTGTGTTCTGAAAAAGAACAAAGGTCTTACGGGTTTGGAACAACATGAGGGTGAGTAATTAATGACAGAATTTTCATTTTTGGGTGAACTATCCATGTAAGCATTCAACAGTAGCGTATCACATTAGATAATCATAAGAGCAGCCAGCAAGAGAATCGTCTGTTTACATACAAATTATATACAATGAAGTTAATGGTAGCCATTGACTTCAATAATTTGAAGAAAAAAAAAAAAATCAGTTGGCTAACGTCTACTGTTTGGTTACCCATATTCTCTAGAATATCTTCTTTTGTGTTCAACAGAAAAAAGAAACTCATACAGATTGACATGACGGTGATTAAATGAGGACAGAATCTCTTCAATGTCGTGATCAAATGGAAGTAGCGATGAAGAACTTCCATATTTTGCCATGCATGCAAGTAAAACTATCAAAAAAAGGAAGAAAAGAAGGCTAGGGACTTTGTTCTGTCCATCAGTTGTTGAATTATTTATTGGAGGCAAATCTGAATGAACATTCAGTTGATTGTAAAAAAGGTTGGGGGTTAAGCGGACTAATGATTGGAAAAGGCTGGCATACACCAGCAGAGAGAAGTCTATCATTTCACAGAATATGTTATGATATTTTAATTAAAAAATGTGAAAAAAAAGATATGCGTGAATAAATTGTTAGAAAAAAAACATGCATTTATAAAGTAAATGTGATGATATACATGCATTTACACATGTATATATGAGGGGAACTGACTTCATACATCCAGATGAATCACACTGGGACCAGCTGATTAAAATTAACTGCAAAAATGTTTCAGAAAAAAAGTTTAAGTCTACCTTAATTGTCAAAATATATTTTGGGGCCACTGTATATTTGTATTGGTGTTTCTGCAATGGTGCAGCTCTCTGACACTCTTCGGAGCACACAATTAAAAATTTCAACACGTCATCGCTTCACAACTACCAAACAATCTGACTCACACACTTATTCACATCCTCATCATCTCTCTGATGTCATCAACAATAGATCAACTATTCTGTCGTAGTGAACACTGCTCACCACTTCCTGTGAGAATAATGCTGTTTGATGCTCTAAGGTTATGAGGAATCTGACTCAGCATCTCTCACTTTTCCCGACAGAGATGACTTCACACTGCAGTCCACAAAATGAGCGCTACCACTAGCAGGAATAAAAGACAAAGGGGGAAAATACAAGAACAATCGATCTATTTATAAGTGGAAATAATAGATTTTCTCTGAGTGCTTTTTAAAAGCTTACAAACAAATACACTCTTTCTTTCCTCAGTTCTTTTACCCTTTCTTCTCTTTTACTCCTCCCATAATCCCTCGTTCCCTCCTCCTGTCTGTTTGCGCTTTTTTCGCGTACATATGATACGCATCTACCCCACAACCCTAATCCTACCCATGCGTAGCATACACACGCCAAAGTCCATTTTTGCGTATCAATACCACGAGTTTTCATTTTTATTTGGCATACTATTTATACGCACTTTCATGAGATCAGGTTGCAAATTTACATGATCTTTATTTAATATCCTAATGATTTTTGCCATAAAGAAAAATCGATAATTTTGACACATACAATGTATTTTTGGCTATTGCTACAAATTTACCCGTGCTACTTATGACTGGTTTTGTGGTCCAGGGTCCACATTAGATTTATACATTTAATCAGGTCTGGGTTATTATTGTTAACTAAAACTGGAAACTAAAAAAAAAAAATTCTTTAATAAAAATAAATAAATAAATAAATAAAGAAATAAATAAATAGAATAGGTATATATAGTTATAACTAGGTATATATAATTATAACTAATTATATATACACAAACTAAAAACGACAAGAAAAACAACAAAATTACTAACTAAAATTAAAATTAAAATTAAAAATGGAATTATAAAAATAAAAAAGAAAGTGGAAAATACAAAAATAAAAACAAAATATTAATAAAAACTATAATAGCATCTCAGTTATACTAAAATAACACTGAATCAGGAACAAGTGTGCACAAATTATAAGATAAGGTATTTTTAACGATCAGAACAATTCAAGCTTGAAGTACCATATTCATGTTTTAGTTTGCAGTCAATGTGCACCACACTTATGTTTTTAAAGTTAAACTGATTTTAACTTGATGCTTTGTTTAAAAAAAAAAGAATATGGCACTCATGATGACAAATACATACAAAAATTTCACAAATTACTGCTATAGACTGTAAGCTAATCATATTCACTGATTTACTGCAACAATAATGTAATGTCTAACATGATCTTCACTTAGGGCAGGGATAGGCAAATTCGGTCCTGGAGGGCCGGTGTCCTGCAGGGTTTAGCTCCAACCCTAATCAAACACACCTGA
>JAUZSZ010000120.1:9539402-9550671 GCA_034780575.1 Labeobarbus marequensis | reverse complement strand
ACCCCAAATTTTTTTCACCCACCCCGAAATCTTTCCACCACATGAGCTCTAAGGGGCTCCGTAGATTTCCACAAAGCATTAAAACGTGATCTAATCTAGCATTAGTAACAAAAACATTAATAAGGGCTAAAAATAACAAAGAAGTTAGGATAGACTATTTGTAAGTGTCAGGACTGCCAAGTGTGTCTTTAGCTTAATCAAACCTAGCTTCAATCTGTCCATTTTATTAGACTTTCAATAAGTCTGCAGGGCTGCAGTACTGATATTTCACCAGGGACAGACACGTGTGCTTGTCTGAGGGGCTGAGTCAGTTTCCCTACCTCAGTTGTAAAAAAAACCCTTACATATATACATACATAGAAGTTATAGGTGCTTCAGGGTTACCAGGTCTGCAAAACAAACAAACAAACAAACAAACAAAAAAAAAAAAAGGATGGAGTTTTCATCAGTTTTGGTATTATAGCATTTTAGTATTTTAGCATTATAGCAACATGGAGTTGGTTCTTTTGACTAGAGACAGTGTACTTTGACTAGAGACAGGTAATCTGTGGGCCCCTGGGGGCCTCTAGCTCAAGAATTTATATTGCAATATATTGTGTCAGCAAATTCTAATTTCTATTTTTATTCCTAAATTGGAATACCACTAACATTTTTGTCAGAATCTTATTTTCTATAAAAAAAAACACTTTGTCACACAGTTAGTAGGTGGAGTAAATTAACACATACCTTTTATGTCAAATGTGGGTTTATTTAACTTAGTGTTAGGAGGAAAGGCAAGAAGCTTTACATTTTAAAGGAATATGATTAAATTAAGAACGTTTCAGCCAAAAAAAAAGTCAATTTACTCACCCCTATGTCGTTTAAACCTGTATGACCTTCTGTCTTCTGTGAAACACAAAATGGAGATATTTAGTTGGATATCCAAGGCGCTCTTCTTAATAAAATTGGATGGTGCCTAGGTACGACCATGGCCAACATTCAGTTTGTTTGTAGGACATTTTAATTCATAACTTCCCTTAAGGTTTTGTTGAAGTAGAAGATTATTTAAGAAATGGGAGTTCACATATGTATTGTAGTGGCTGAGGTTTAGGACTGAGGATGGCGGTTCAGCTTTAAAAGCTTGGATTAAGACAATCAGGGTTTTTGTGTTGACAGTGTGCTTGTTCATTGGTCTGTAATTTAGTCAGAGAGACCACACCACTTGTGTGTGGTTTTGGTTGATGACCATTTAGCACCACTGAGCGCTTAGAGGTTTGTTCACCCTAAAATGAAAATTTAGTCATCATTTACTCACCCTGGTGTTGTAATACTGTATGACCTACTTTCTTTTTTCGGACAACAAAAGATTTTTAAAAAATGTCCTGCACGTCTCTATAAATGACTGCTAATGTATTAGCAAATCCCACTGACTGCTTTTCGGAAAAGATCAGTTTCTAGTCAATCACAGTCACTTTAGCAGTAATCGCAATCAGCTTTATGCACAATGCCATGACCCTGTTGAGATCATGGAGTGTTAGTGTGTTAGTATGTTAGTATGAACAAGATTGAGAAACACTATATAGAGTAGGCTATATTATGTAGATGGGATATGGTGTTTGGCTGTGTTGGATATATAAATTTAATTTAGTATTTCAAATTAATCGTGTACAGTGCAGTACAGTAGAAGAACATTGTCTAAATAGATGTGGTTTTGAGATTGGATCAATGGATGTTTGTAAGCATTTCACCACAGCAATTAGGAGTTAATTTGCTGTACGACAGTATATGATGAAAAAATGCTTCTGGTACTTTAGCCATGTTAATTCATCTAAACTACGAGAGATTAAAGGATGAACATTATAGGTGCTGTAGACAGCTAGCCTATAAAATACTGTATATAGTCACCTTTCTACCTGTATTTCACATGTACACTATGGTGTTTATTAATGGGACAGTGTACCCAGGGTCTCCCTGAATACCATACATTTTAGTCTCATATTGTGTGTTTAGGAAGTGAGAGTGTTAATTTAGTCACTTAATCACTTCTACGATTAAAGATTACTACTGTCAAACTTGCCATTTTGTCATTTTGTAAATTTATTGGTGACAAGCTTGAACTACTTACAGATGAAACAACAGATTTTACAACCCGAATTCTGGAAATGTTGGGATGTTTTTTTTTTTTTTTTTTAAATTTGAATAAAATGAAAACTAAAAGAATTTCAAATCACATGAGCCAATATTTTGTTCACAATAGAACATAGAGAACATTACAAATGTTTAAATGGAGAACATTCATTTTATTCAAATTTAAAAAAACGTCCCAACGTTTCTGGAATTCAGGTTGTATTTCAAACAAAAATAAAAATAGGCAAAAATGATGTTTGTTTTCAGGATTTTGAAACAGCTTTCCAGGAAAGTTTGCTCTGCCTAGTAAACACCTTCGAACCACCGTTGGTCAGTGAAAATAAAGCGAAGTCACAAACCACGTGCACCTATTATGTTATCGCCTACATAATAGGTTGGTGTGGTTTGTGGCTTCTCTTTATTTTCTCTTTGGTGCAGACTCAAGTACAAACATGAACACACTGGAGAACAAAAACAGCTAACACTCCGATACAAGTGAAATCGAAGAATGAACTTGTGTGACATCATTTCGAACAAAAACTGCTAAGGCTCCAATATACTTCAATTGAAATCCAATTATGAAGTTCATACATCACAAATACTGTTGCAATTCATGAAGCACAACTCACACTGAAGTCACAAACCAAGCAGCTTTCTGATGGTCAATGCAGCGAATTTGCATGACTAACTTAATCTTTCTGAAATCTTTTTGAAATGGCTGGATTTCACCTACGAAAATTCACCAAACAATGGTAAATGTGACAGCACCTTTAGTATTTCTCATACTTAGGGTTATACCATGTCATGTCGAGACACAACAGCTTGAGACTGTCTACACAAGATGTGCCAAAGTGAATGTTCCAAATACATTTGTCCTATTGTTGGAAATACAGCAAAGTGAGTGCAATACATCTGAAATAGGGTTTACTTTCGGCTGCTTATCGTCACATCATTGACACTGCGCCACATTACTAATTTTAATGGGTTCTATTTGCTTTTGACATGTTGTGTCACACTGTTCGTATCCAGTGTAGACACAGTGTTAATAATCTGATCAAGCTCATAACCCTAGGTATATTCCCTAAAACCATTGCCATCCAACTCACATTAATGATACCTGAAATTTATCTTTATTCACTGCGCCATTATATAACAACTAATCTAAATGTTCAAAAGATTGTTTCAGCTAGACCCTTAAGTTTTAAATTTTTTGTGTTTATTCAAGCAACTCTAACCCTGTGTCTGCAGAGTAAATCTGCATGAATTCCTTAAAGGGGTCATCGGATGCAAAATTCACTTTTGCATGTTGTTTGAACATAAATGTGTGTTGGCAGTGTATGCATCCACCATATAATGATACAAATCCACTCACTGTTTTTTAAAAAATCCCTATAAATAATATCTCCTTTCTCAAATCAAGCCGTTCTCAGCTTCTTGGCTGTGTGTCGTCACACAGACCCAGGCCCCCCCACAATTGTTTTTTGACACTAGCGTTTTACCTTAGACCCGCCCTGAGTGAGCTGTGAGCAGTCCGCCATTGTTTCGATGCCGAAGCAGGAGTAGACAAGAATGTCTCCTGAGAGATTGAGGTGCTTTGTTATTGGATGTAATGATGAACATAGCAGTCGTCATTTACTCCCAACATCTGAGCCGCTAAAGACGCAGTGAATTACTTTTGTTTTTGAAGGGAACGTGCCCCCCAATCTGCCTAAATATGTTTATGTTTGCGGAAAATCATTTGTGATCCAGCCTCACCTACAGAAGATGTGATTATACGGTTCTTTTATGAATCTTTGCAAATTGCCATTCCTAATAACGTGCTGATTAGCAAGTTACGTGGCTAAATGCGGCTAAAGTAAACAGTCTCATGAGAACGGGCTCGTCATCCCACGGAAGAGAGGAGCTCATTAGCATTTAAAGGAACATGGACTAAAATGGCTTGCTGTGAACAGAGCTGTTTTTGACAAGGTAAAAAGGGTGTTTGTTTACACTACCATTGAGACATTTTAACCAAAATATGTTAAGACCCTAAAGAATCATATCAACTTGTGGAAAATGGGCATCCGATGACCCCTTTAATACCATTCCATGCTAATGTTTACTGTGAACTAATGTAAAGCATATTTTCCATGTAGTTTTTCTTAGGGTCTTTTATTCTCCCACTCATTTTTACTTCACCAGCTTGTTTGACATTCTAGTATTGTTGATACAGTACAGCTGAGTCATACGTGCTGGTCTTTCCTTGTGGTCACAGAAGCTGCTGGTGGGAGATTTTCCTCATGAGCTGGACATGGATGAGATGGAGGAGGATGTTCCCAAACGCAAGAATCGCACCAAAGGACGGGTAAAACACATGCAGCTATAATATGTTCTGCAGTCACTAATTAATTTGTATGAATCATACTAATAATACAGTGAATCATACAGTTTTGTAGGATGAATACTCACAAGACTCAACTGGTTTTGCTTAAAAACTCATTTGAACATTGGCAATCAAGTGCCAAGCCAAATGTATATGGGTCTGGGTCATAAATTTGTGTACCTTTAATGGTTTCGATGCAATTAGATGGATTTTCTAGAGTTTGAATAGATGTATTTTTACTAATCTTTTAGAAGACGATAAGTGATTTTGCCCTCATAACTATGTATTATATGGTCAGAAACATTTTATTATTTACATTCAGTATTGTTTTGTTTCCTGCTGTCAAAACAAACATGTTAAAGGTTTTGGGTTGCAACTGACCATTTGAGAACCTCTGCTCTTGGTAGGAATTAGACCCGCAACCCAAGGTTTTGTATTAATATATCACAGGTTTGCAGTGAGCCCTGCAGGTTCTTTGTTTAATCTAGGATTCCTGTTTCTTCAAGGCTGCTGTCTGAACAAAGCAGGTCGTTGTAGCTCATCAGCCATTGATCCATTATGGCTGTTTAGCACATCTCCAGGTTTGATCCCTGCATTGCTTTCATCATTGCGTTCCACTGGCTTTGTGTTGATTCAAAGAAGCTCCTTCCAAACAGCCATGAAAAACCTCCTTTAATACCACTTTAAAGACAACACCTGATATGTGATAGCACACTGAAAACATGGCTAAGTTCATCTGTAATTATAACCCCACATACATGAAAGACTGGAATCGTTAAGTGGTTCTGTACAGAAATGCATTCAGGGCATGAAATAACCACAGCCTGAAGAAAGAAGACTTTACAAAATTGCTTTTTGTGCTGAGATACAAGGTTCACAAGTGAAATAAGATGAGGCATATGTATTTAAATGTTGTATATGATGAGTTTTACACAAATTTACATGATAATACAATACATATCTATGCAGAAACTGGAGGCAAAATTCTTAAACTTTGTTAAAATAGAAATGTGTACTTGTTGATGGTAAAATATTAAATTAACAAAATTATTTTTTTTTAATTCTACCAACATGTGAAATCAAATGTAATTTACAGGACAATGTATGGTGCACAACCCTGACAGAAATGCATGCAAGTTTTAGTAGTCAAGTCTAGCAGAAATACAAACAAGGATAACAAACAGAATGTCTTCAATTCAGTCCCAAGAATCTCTCACCTTCTGTGCTGTTAATTGGGGCACACTACTTCCTCTAAGATCTCTCACACCCCACATAGTTATCCGGCAGTGTGTGGAAGAGATGCTGTGATAATTGTGTGCTAGGTGTAATTAATGCTGTGTAAGAGGATTTGCTTAAAGCTTGAAGGCGGAAGTGGGATGGGGGCTCCGCCAGGCCAAACTAACAATGCTTCTGTAGCCGCACCTGTGTAAAATAGACTGGTTGCCAACTGTAAATGAATCTGTGTGTGTTTACATGCGATTTTTTGATGTGTCCAGGCATGTGGTGTTGGGGGGATGAGAAAGAGACAGGAACCAGCATCCCTAGAGGATCGAGACAAGCCATATGTGTGTGACAGTGAGTATCACGCACAAATAAACAAATGAACACAGAATAGATTTCTACATTCATTATTAAACACAGCATGCAGAAAGGAATAGTAGAACTAGTAACAGAAGACCATAAAGCCATATAAACGTGCAGTTCTCCTGATAATGGGATGTTTAATGTCAAGTATCGTTGTCGATTTATCCTGAATAGTGGGACAACATTCCCTACTGTTATATGTAACGGTATAATTTCTCTTGGGCAATAATGGTGGAAAGGTTTGTATACATGAATGTGAATAAATAAAATATTTATTTACTAAATATTATTGTACAAATATAATACTTTTAATGATAAATGAATTTATTTTATTAACTTACAATTAGTGATAGTAATTATTATTATTATTATTATTATTGTTGTTGTTGCTGTTGTTGTTTTACAATTTAATGATTAAAATTAATTACAATTAATTATTATTATTATTAATATTAACAAGTATTATGCAAATATAATACTATATATAAAATTATAATCAAATTAATTGTGATTTTCACATTATTAAAATAAATTAATCTAAATTATTTATGGTAAATAATAATAATAATAATAATAATTACCATACCATGTAATACTTATGAGTAATTTTTAATTATTAAAATGTCATTAATTTTAAACATTAAATTATAAAATTAAATTAAAATAATTAATGATAGTAAATATTAACAATAACAGTATAATTGAAAGACAAAAATACTAATAATACTAATAGTTATATTATACAAATATAATACTATATATAATATAATACAATATATTAAATTAAAATTAAATTAATTTGAATGATTAAATTCTAAAAATAAATTAATCAAAATTTATGGTAAATAATAATAATAATAATAATAATAATAATAATTACAATAACAAATATATATATGTATTAGTTATACAAATAAAATACTTAAGAATAATGTTTAATTATTCTATAAAAATTAAATTCCTTTTCATTATTAAAATATACAATTAAGTTACTGAAAAATATTAGTAAATAAATAGATAAATAATAATAATAATAACAACAACACTCATATAATAGATATTACTATACAAATATAATATTTACAAGTAATCTTAATTGTTGAATTGTTTAATTATACTATTGTAAAAAAAAAAAAAAAAATTATTGATATTAAAATATTCTTTTTATTTCCTTGTGTGTTTCCTTGTGTTTAGTTTGCGGGAAGCGCTACAAGAACCGTCCAGGTTTGAGTTACCATTACACTCACACACACCTGGCAGACGAGGAGGGCGAGGAAGACTCCGAACGGCACACACTGCCCTTCCAGCGCAAGAACAACCACAAACGTGAGCCCAGCATCAGCCTCAGCCATGGATTACACACTCATACCACAACCCACAGAGTACCACTATTCTAACACAACTCACCCACTCTCATACCCCTTTTCCACTGACCCCGGTGCTGGTGCTGGAGCCGCTGTCCAATCTAGCCCTGTTCCACGCATTTCCGATGAATTAAAGGTGCTTCTGGCCTGGACCAAATTGACTCGGCCTCATAATCCTGCTGGTCTTAAACCAGGCACCGTTATCGCCAGGAACCAGGGGCGGCATTCACTTAAAGTTTACAAAACTACTCATGACCGAACTAGATCATTCATTCTAATCAACAGAGCTGACTGGAAGTGCGCAATGCAGCAGTTGACTCCCTGTTTTGTCCTCTTGTTCCTACTTTTGTTGTGCTGCACAGCTACTCCAGCCACTTTATTTTCCCCATCTGTCTGAAATAAAAAGATTTTATTTACAAATATGTGTGAATTGATTACTATGAATTTTATTCTTTTTATACTGGACTCCTATAATATTAACAATATTCTTCTTTCTTTGTTCTTGTGGTGAATTAACATCGTTATAAAGTATTTTGTCATCAACAACAACGCCTGGATCCATTTGGCGTTATATTCTGTGGGTTTCCATAGACACATAGAAACGAATATCTGGTTCTGAAGACGTTAACACAGTATAATCTGCGACTTGTCATCTTGTAATTATGGTAATTACCGCAAGTAAAAGACTTCTAAACAAAGCTTGTGTTCACACTGCACACAAATCCAATTTGGATTCGGTGATCGTACTATCATTTCGCAAGTGATGAATTTGGATCCGTTTGTGAAGACACTGTTGTAGATATCCATATCCACATCAGCTGCTATAGTTATGATATAATGAATCAGCGAGATGCCAAGAGACTTTCTTATAGAACAACGAAGAATAGCTGGCAATGTGGAAAAACACAATGGAAAACTGAACTTTTTACTTCTGTTCATGTCTTCACATCTCACCACGGTGCTAAAGTCCCAAGGCATGTTTTACACATTCATGCATATACTGTGTCCAAAACTGCTGACTCATATGTAAAAATGTTACATGCACAGAACGGCCAATGACAAAAATAACAATGCTTTGAAATCCACTGGACAATGCATTTTTTAAAACATTGGATTTAATGTGTGTGTTTTTTGCCTCTGTAAAATGGATTTGATGCGATATGCCAAAAATCTGTCTGAAAAAAGACTTGGGTATGTAGTAACAGTTATTGCATCATTTGGCTCTGAAGTAAAAATGTGGTACAGTTCTGAGCGACGTCCCTGAGCACCAGCACCATTTTGGTGGAAAAGGGTATTAATCATCTCACACATGCATTACTATAAGGAGCCACACTGCAGTTTTTATAAACAGTATTTTGTCATTTTCCAGTACAAATGTCCTGACAACAAGATATTTACCTGAGAAGCAAATTTTACATTAAATGTTTTTTTGTTTTGTTTTGTTTTTACCTCATTGGCAATTTTTACGTATAAATCTAACAAAATTCAGTGAGCTATACACTGCTGTTCAAAGTTTGGGGTCAGTAAGATTTTAATTTCTTTATTTTATTTTATTTTATTTTATTTTTTGTCTCGTTTGCTCACCTAAGTGAAATTTATTTGATGTAGAATACAGTAAAACAGCATATTTTACTATAATTAAAAACAACTCTTCTAATTGAACATATCAAATAGTATTATATTGAAATGTTATATTATAATATAAAAATAATAATCATCACAATATTTTATATACACTACTGTTCAAAAGTTGGGGGTAGGTAAGATTTTTCCTTTTTTAATGTTTCTGAAATATGTCTTTTATGCTCCAATACTGCTTTTACTTAGTAAAAACAGTAATATTGTGAAATATTATTTCAATTTAAAATAACTGTTTTGAATATATATTAAAATATAATTTATTCCTGAATTTTCAGCATCATTGCTCCAGTCTTCAGTGTCACATGCTCCTTCAGAAATCATTCTAATATGCTGATTTGCTGCTCAAGAAACATTTATTATTATCAATGTTGAAAACAATTGTGCTTCTTAATATTGTTGTGGTAATGGTAATACATTATTATTTTTTTAAGATTCTTTGATGAATAGAAAGATTATTTGAAATAGAATTTTACTATGAATTTTGATTAGTTTAATGTGTCCTTGCTGAATAAAAGTTTTTATTTCCTTTAAAAAAAATGTATTGACCCCATACTTCTGAAAGGTACTTTATGCTTAACACATTAAATATTCTTTGAAAATAAGTCTTACACAGTTTTGCTGCACAAGAAAAAATGATCTTGTTGAATGAATTTTTAGTTTTGATATTTTTACTGGTACAAAAAGACAAAAATACTGATTAGGAAAATGCTTTTTTTGCACTGCAGTTCACACTGTATCAGGCAGAAGTCATGTATCAGTATCAAGATCTTCCACTCCTTGTTTATGGCTTTGTTGTGTTCAGTCTATATCGTTTTTTCCTGACAAAGGCAAGGTAACAGTGACCTCATTGCAGTGTCCTTGTGAAATCATGCCCATTTGCCTCCCAGAGTTATCTGGCTGAGTGCTTGGCTGAAATGGCCTGCCCATTGCTCTGTTTACCTCTTACCGCCACTGGCTTTTTGATTCCAAAGCTGGTTAGCGCTGAATATTCGTGGTTAAATTTTGCAGGATTTTCAGACAGAATGCAAACGTGAGCGTCTGCAGAATGGTACGTTTTCTCATTTCACACACACACACGCACACACTGTATTCCCCTACTCCACCACGAGCAATATTATTAATAAGAGAGGTTTTAATGAAACCTAGGCCCATGCATTATTCATGCAATATTTAGACCAAAAGAGAAAGATGTAGATGTAGGCATGATAGCTAGAGCCGTCCAACTCAAGATGGAGAATTGGAGCCAGACCAAATCCGAAATTCCCATCCTCTGCCTTTATTTGGTTTTATGGCTGTTCTGCCTCTCTCTGTTCTATCAGTTTGATGAATGACAGATTATTCAGCCAAGAGATGAGATTTCACCTCTCGTTCTCACTCTCCGTCTTTCTCCATTCTACTCCTTTGCCATCTTTTCTCGCTTTCTCTCTTTTTCCCCCGTCACCCTTGTCTTTCTGCCTATGTTTTTCGCTCTATCTCCTTTTGATTTAAGATTCATCTATCAGTTCTCTGTATTTTTTCCCCTCTTTATTTATTTCCACTGCAGAAGTGAGGCTGCTTGGCTGAGATGAGCGACTGCATTAAAATTCATGCCTGTTCATATTCTTTTTCAAATAGTGTTGTGGTGCTGCTGGTGGGACGGAGGGGGTTTTTGGGGTTGTCCAGCATGGTCTGGGGGGAGGGGTGCTGTCTGATGTCAATGTGAAGGGAAAAGGGTAGAGGGCTAGATGGCGGGGGGATCGCTGTTTGCATTTGAGGTCGACCCTCTAGATGTGCACCTGAAAATTGGATTTGGGAGTTGTAGTTAAAATCCTCCCCCACACGCTCGCACACACACACACAAATACACACTCTCTGCACCCACACTCTTAAAAAAACGCCAGGATTTCACAAGATTCAACCCTAATTTTCTGAATTTTCAAGTGAAATCAGTGCCATTTTCTGTCCTAACATGACAAAATACTGTGGAAAAAAGATAACCGCACTGCACTGTGAGATAATACCATAAATAGTTGTGTTCTTTTTCATTATGATAATTAACATTCCCTTTAGCTGCGAAGTTCTTAACTTTCAATTAATTTTCTCCCATCCAGTGTAACTGTGTTACGGAATACAATTCGTTGCATTGTTTTACATGGAGACAAGAAGCCAGGCATTATGATTAGCTCTTAACTCTTGCCTTTATATTAATTCCATATTTGGCAATATGGAATGT
>JAUZSZ010000120.1:9120059-9131327 GCA_034780575.1 Labeobarbus marequensis | reverse complement strand
ACAATGTATTTTTGGCTATTGCTACAAATATACCCCAGCGACTTAAGACTGCTTTTGTGCTCCAGGGTCACAAATGAGGTTTGGAAAGCATCTGTTTGGTGGAGATTTAATTTAGTTTTTGCATTTTAGTTAAAACTACTGTTATTTTAAAACAGATAGTCTACATATCTGAGCTGCTAAACCAAAGGTTGAATTATGAGTTATCATTCACACTTAGTAATAGTGATCATAGTAATAGTGTTGACATTTTATGCTTGCTCTGTTACTGACAGCTAAATGTAAGATAAAGTGATAAAGAATAAGAGAACTTGTTCTTGCAGAATTCACTTCCTGAAAGCTTGATCTTGCTGTTTTGACAGAATTCTTTGATTTAGTGGATTCTTGTAGTATCTTGGATCTGGTGTCATTAACTCATTGTCCTATTCAACAGACTCAAAAAACCCTTCAAAATCATGTTTTTGCTATCTCTGAATATCAGTTGCTTTCTGTGTGAATTAGATCTAGATTTATGGTTAGGATGTAGTATTTTTGCAAATATCATTAGCTTGCTATGAAAAGCATTGTGTATATGAGAGATGTTCAGCAACAGAGCCTCAAAAGCCTGTGCGTATCCGGTTAGTGAGATCACATGCTAGATATGTGAGATGATGCTCTGTTGCTTAGGACAGACCAGAGATGATCCGTGTTTGCATCATTTATATGCTCTTATGGTGTCTGTGATTTATTGTTTATCTTTCACCTAGAAAACTAACCGGTATTGTTTGCTCATGCCGAAGGGCAATTCACAGCCACAGTCTGTGGAAAGAGCTTATATGTGATTAAGACAGGACACTACGGACAAAAGCATTGGTTTTTCACAAACTGGTTTAGTTTTGAAGTTCTGTAACTTTTTTTTCTTTCAGTTTAGTGGTAAGGAAACACAATAAATGCACATTTAAGTGTATTTTATTTTATTTACATTTGATCTATTTGCAACTGTAGACTTCAATTAAAATATATATTTTTAAAATATGTTTTGTCAAAATGTTTTTTTTTCTCCACTTCAGCAGCACTTACATACACCAGACTTGTCAGATTTATTCCTATCTATGTTCTGAAGGATTTTACTGAGAGGTTTGTTTAGGATTATATAACACATTGTTGAAGTATTTTTTCCTGGCTGCTGACAGTATTTAAGTTATTCAGTGATAAAAACAGAAATCCAAAATCCCTTCTGTAAAAACTTTTAACTCTAATATTTCAACAATATTAAACAATTAAGAACTTGGCTTCAGATTTCTGTTCTGAACATTTATTCAAATTAGTGTATATTTAATGAGAAAATACCTCAATTACATATTTAAGCAACATTTCAGAAAACTTAGATTACAAAAAATGTTTGCAATTCTTAATGAAATCAATCAACTGTAAAAGGTTTTGTTGATTGGCATTTTTACTCTCATCACCTGTGGTGTCTTGCCGTAAAAAGGTAAAGTTGAGCTAAAACTAAATGCCACAAAAGGTGCAATTTAACTCATTGTCCAGTAAAAGTGGGACGTTTGCATTGAATTAAGTGTATAAATGTAATTTTATATACACAAAGCATATTAAATGCAAGTAAAGTTTCTACTTTAGTTTTTCAAATAACTTTTGTGAAAAATATGAGTGAAATAATGTTCCATTGTCATTAAGCGTAACAGATATATTTATGTAAAAATGAAGCAACATATTTTTTGTAACATATTTTAAATGATTAAAAATGTGCTGACAGATTGGTAAAACTAGTGGCAAAGATTGGTAAAGATTTAAAATGACAATTAATTAGATTTTATAGAGCTGCACTGAGACCCTTAAATAGATTTTAAAATGTCATTCAGTGATTCTGTAAAAGTGCCCGACAAGATTTTTTGGTATATAAACTATTGTTACACTAAATGACATTAAAGCATGGTACAAATGTATGATCGTCATAATGTTTTGCTCTGAAAAAAATAAAATTAAACAGGACCCATTTTAATGTATGGATAAAAGTTTAAAAGCTGTATTACACTTTGATGCTTTTGAGTTTTTGACCCAAGTGTTTCGGGACCAGACATAGACATGAGGGTAAATGTTATTTTAAGTGTACTATTCCTTAAAGTCTAGGGGAAGTGCGCTTGTCTAAAGATGCGTTAGTGAAGGTGGGTGGCCAGAGGCTCTGCTGCAGCGAGGCCGGCCTATAAACGCTGCTGCGGCTCTGGGCTGAATTCTGAGAAGCGGAAGCCCTGTCTCGCCCTGTACTGTCATCACATCTGTTCGCTGTGCTGTGCTGTGCTGTGCTGTGGTGGGTGGAGAAAGGAGAAAGGTCACGGTTCAGATCAGTCATGGGCTCTTTGAGTCTGATCAGACAGAGGTGAGATGAAAGCATTGGCATCCGACTGGCCTCTGCAGTGACCACAGGCATCTGTCCGCTGAAAGGTCACGCTTGACCAGCAGGCTCTACGCTGATTTCAGAGCATTCGTTTAGGAGTTAAATCCAGATTTGACAGTAAACACACTATGCAGTAGAGTTTTCACAGCTGTGTGAACGCTCAGTCCTTCATCAGACGGATCGCTGTGGCACAGCTGCACACTGTAAATCTAGAGGCTCTTGATGGGACTGGTGGCCACAGTATTGCTAAATGATCATCTATATTTACATTAAATGTATTCTTTTAGCAAATGCTTTGGATTAATGACTTCACTCACCCTTAGGCCATCCAAGATGTAGATGAGTTTGTTTCTTCATCACTTTTGGAGAAATGTAGCGTTGCATCAGTGTCTCAGCAATGGATGATCTGCAGTGAATGGGTGCCGTCAGAATGAGAGTCCAAACAGCTGATAAAAACATCACAATAATCCACAAGTAATCCACTCCAGTCCATGAGTTAATGATTTATGAAGCAAAAAGCTGCATGTTGGTAAAAAAACAAATCCACCATTAGGATGCTTCAAATTGTTGAGTTCGTAATTCATAATATTGCTTCCTCCAGTGAAAAAGTCATCTCGTCTGAATCAGGAGAGTCAACACTGATCAAGCACTGTTTACAAGCCAAAACAGTTCAAAACAGCTCAAAACAAATATGTGAGGGGACAACATGAGATGGACTTTTTCATTGGAGGAAGCGTTATTATGTTTTGTCCAGAAGTGACGGTTTAAATTTAAAACCTCTTAATGATGGTTTTGTTTCTTACAAACACGCAGCTTTTGCCTTCACGAGACATTAACTGATGGACTGGAGTGCTGTGGATTATTGTGATGGTTTTATCAGCTGTTTGGACTCCCATTATGACGGCACCCATTCAATGCACTATTTTATTTTTAGCAAAATTATTATTGTTAGTATAATGTGAAAATAAATCTCATTCTTGTTACTATAAAGTGCAAAATCTTTTTAAAAGCATTCAATTTTTGTAAAGCAAAAAAGCAAAAAAAAAAAAGACAGTGTAGTGTAATGTCAAATTTATATAAGGGTTATATACAGATGAAAATGCTTTATATTATACTATATTATTGTTACTGTAATGCAGGAAAACAAGAAAATAAAAAGCAGTAGTTACCTTGTAATAACCAGTACTTTCTTGGGTAAGTGCACTGTATACAAACTGTAAAATAAAGTGTTACCCTTTTTTTCTGGACACGTTCCAGTTCAGTTTTCAGGAGATTCGCTCCTGTATTCCCATAGCAGGCGTATTTTGGGCGAGAAGTCATTTGTAAGTTGGCGACATCATCCAGCGTGGCCCTAAAAATACCACGTTGTGTAAGTCAGCACTGCTGTTCACTTTTTCCTCCATGCTGCTGGTGACACTACAGAGCGTTTCCAGAGGAAAAAAAGGTCAGGTCTTACGCACGCTCACCGCACACATATCAGGAAAAAGCGTTACTGTGTGGCCAAGGGGTTAAAAAAAGATTTCAGAGAGGGAGAGAGACAAACTTCCCCGAGTATTGCAGGCACTGCGGTGAATTTTACGATACGGAGAAAAAAAATGGGGCAAATGTCAGGCAAGAGTTATGGAAACCAAACGCCAGCTGTTAATATTAGTAGTAAAGGTGAAAGGTCAGCAAATAAACACAATTAACAAATAAAAGTCCTTAAGTTATAGTAACCACAATGAAAAAGTGTAGGATTTACTTTGAAACATTTTAATTCAGAAACGTTTTGTAAATTTTACATATAATTATAAAACACACTTCATCACACTGAAGACCTAAATAGAATTTTCTTGTAAAAAGTACTTAATTGATAATGATATGAAGAAACATAAAGGATACTAACAACTAGGGATGTAAAAGGTACTGCACTGTGAAAATTATATATATATATTTTATTTTAAGATTTTTGGAGAAATTTTATGTTGTAACTTGCAATTGTTGAAAATTGTTTCTAAACCAAATTTTTCTTCAGTGTATTTGTGTGAAAATGTCCATCTATGTGAGGTATTAGTGTAAAAAGTTGTAATTTCATTTCGTTTATGTACATTTGAAAAACAATGACAGTGAATTTAAAGTTAAAAGACTGTAAAAATACAAACAGTAAAAACCTGTTAAATGGTTAACGGTAAGTTCCCCTACTATTTACAGTGGAAAAACTGTAATAGACATAATAGACATTTAATGTAATTTTACGGTAAAATACAATTTTTGGAAGTGAAAAAGAATGTATAATTTACAGTGAAAAACCATAAATTAACATTCCCAGAATTCCCTGTGTTGCATTTCAAATGTAATTTTTTTAGTGTGTGTGCTTTGGTTCATCATGTGAATTTATCATCACATATTATTGTATAGGCAACATAAATATAAAAATGCCTAAATGTCATAATGGATAGTCATCGAATGTATCAGAATTAGGCTACCTCGTGCACGATCAGCACTGTTTCCATTCTAGAGATGCGTTCAGTCTTTGCGCTTGCTGTGTAAATAGCGAATCAGCCATGGGGCGAGCGCAACTAGCTCTTACAGGGAATAGGAGATGAGACTCTGATTGGTGTATTGCACGTTATGCCCCAAACACACCCATTGCTCATTAAGAGAATAGGGATAACCCTTTTAGACCATGCACCGGGCGCACTGACCGTTTTTACCATCGTTAAACTAGCAGAAGTGGATTCGGACACACCCAGGTGCACCAGCACCTTGCGCTTCAGACCATGCGCTTAGATCATTAAAATATGGCCCTGTGTAAAGCTGCTTTAAAACAATGTGAAAAGTGCTATATAAGTAAATCATAAATCTGACAGGTACAGATCTACACACAAAACTCTCTAGGTTTTGCAGATTTCTCCCTAAAATCAGCGCATGCAGGTCCTGTTTGGGCCTGTGTAGTGGAATGGGTCTAACAGTGGCGTGGCATACAGACCAGCCCTGTTAATAGTTTCCAGGCTGGTCATGAACCACTTCCTAAATGAGGCCTGTGTTTCTGACCCCAAGGCCCCTGCCCTGTCTGGGGTAACAGAGCCGCAAACACACACGCGCTCACCTGCTTAATGCATCTACAGTCTGCAGGCCGCACACGAGTCGAGCGCTTCTCAGCTGCTGCTGTCTCCAAATCAAAATGAACTTTATGACTGAACGGCTTGATCTATGGGGGAATCGTAAATAAGATCTCAAGAAAATGACAAGATTAAATGGAGAACAAATGGACACTTGTGTGACAACTTCTCAGATGTTCCTCCTGAGAATAAGGACTCTTGGTTTCTCAAGAGTTTCAGAAAAGATGGCAATATCAACTCAAAAAATTCTCATCACATTGCAAAACATGATTTTCTTACTCAATATTTTGTCATTTTTTAGGACCAATATTTAAACATTCAAATCATGATGCATTTATTCATAAATTGTTAATATCTCCCAATGTGGTAAGAAAAAAAGGGAAAACTTGTGAATTCGTTTTATTTCTTCATTTAATTTTTATTTACTCACTGGCAGATATTTTTCTCGGTTTAAATTCACTAATTCTGATAATTTTGTCAAAAATCAAGATTTAAATCTCACGTTTCCTCAAGAGTTTCAGAAAAGATCTCAACAATGTCAAGATACTGAAGTTAGCGATCAAAACTCAATATCAACTCAAACAATTCTCGTCATACAAAACATGAATTTTGTCTTGTATATCAGGCAAAAAATATAAAAATTCTTAAATCAGAAACATTATGCATAAATAATAAATGGGGTGAGAAAAAAAAAGTTTCCACTTTGATTTAAGTAAATTTGTCTTAGCCCATTGGCAGATATTGATGATTTATGTAAACATGTATCTAGATGAGAAATGTTTGAGTTGATATTAAGATATTTTACTTGTTTATATACTCGATAAAAATAAATAAATAAATAAACCCTTAATATCCTAAGTCATAAATGCATCTTGATTTAAAAATTTTAAAGACATCTGAAGAGAAAATACAGAGAAAATAAGTCATTTTTTTCAATGTAATGTGAGTTGATACTGAGATGTTTTTTCCTTGTTTCAAGTATAAAAATTTTTATAATTTTGTCAAAAACTGACTTAATATCCTAAATGAAACGTTCCTTGAGAATGTTTAAATATCTCTACCAGAAAACGACAAATGCTGAGATTTTGTATTTATTCATTTATTATTTTTGCAATGTAATGAGAAATATTTGAGTTGTAATTAAGATGGGGTTTTTTCTTAATTTTAAGTATAAACTCACTTAATGTTGATATTCTTTTCAAAAAACAAAATCTGATATTCCAAGTTATAAATATATTGTCACGAATCCTGGCCATGCACTTCCACTCACTCGCCACCAGAGGTCACTCGCTCACCACATTAACTTCTACACCACTGACACATTACATTGGACTGCATTCCCCATCATCCACTGCACTGACGACACACAGCTGCCACCAATCACACATTACCCTGATTGCACTGCTGATCACAATCACACACACTATATAAGCCTAGGACTTCCACGCAGATAACGCCGAGAATTATGACTAATTAAACAATCTTTATTATAATCTTAAAACATCTTTACAAAAATAATCTTGAGTTTTTCAATATGTTTCTCAAAGTAAACTCTTTGCACCACGTCAATTTTAATTAAAATAATATATATTTTATATTCTAAGAAATTACAAAAGATTATCCTTCTTTTTAAAAGGCTTTTCAAATAATTTCATGAACTGCATGCATTTTTAAACAAATTAGATTACTAGATTAATAAAAAAAGAGTGTTCGGCAACACTTTATTTTAAGGACCAATTCATATTGGCCGTTTATTAATACTTACAAAGAACATATTAATGCCTTATTATGACCATATTTTAGATCCCTAATCCTACCCCATGCCTAAATTTAACAACTGCTTTACTATTAATAAGCCAAAAATTAGGAGTTTATTGAGGCAAAAGTCAGTTAATAGTTAGTTAATAGTGAGAATTGGTCCCCTATCTAAAGTCAGACTGAAGGTTCACTCCAAATTGCCATTCATTAGGATTTCTACAGTTTTTACTTGCCCCATAAACCTTAAGAGCCTTGTCTTGAGTAATTCAGATTTGAGTATTGAAGAGTCCAGTCACAAAAGAGGAGCCGTCCATTATAGCTGAACAGACTGAGCACCTTTCAGTAATGAGTTGTAAAGCCCTGTTACAATTGGGCATTACAATTCAAAATCACACCCTGGCACAAGGTCAAGGCAGCTGCCATTATTCACCATGTAGTGCCGTTAGACTAATGAAGTCTCTCACAACACTCTATCAAAATAAGGCTGTCTTCTGTAATGTATGTGAGCAGGAAAACAGAATTAGAACGCCATTAATAGCAGCAAGTCCTACTTCGAGTGATGGGATCAAATGCAGGATAGAGAGCCAATTAGACACCCACTTCGCTATCCACGCAACATATTTATAGAGATGAAAGCATCCAAAGTGAGAGCCGAGAACCTAACTTACCACTTTTACAGATTTTGGTAAGTGAACATCAGTCACTTGCACATATGCTTTGAACTTTATTACAACCTACATGGCGTACCCTAAACCCCAGCTCCAGCAGTTCAAATTATGAACACATTGCTGAATTTTGGATGACGGATCCATTTTCCATGTTCATTTCTGGATGGCTGATTCTGCACAGGTGCAGCAGGGCCCATATGGCCTGATTTAAATAAGGAAATACATTTGGGGTTACATATAAAATCCTGTGTGTTAATCACAAACGTGTTATGATTTATGATATTTACAAAGGTTTCTGCTGTTGTTCTCAGGAATGATTTGATGGGCATCGTGATGACTATGATGATGGCATAACTTATAATGATGATGATTATGACATTAGTCAAATACTAAAACATGCATGGTTAAATAAATAAATAAACTTTTTACAGTATTATATTGTCATAAATGATATCACTTCTATATCCCTTTATTAAAGGGATAGTTTACCCAAATATGAAAATTTGCTATTAATTTAATCCAACGTGTAGATGATCTTTCATCTTCAGTAGAACAATAAAGAAGATTTAAAGCACATTTGCTCAATTATATGGCAAATCTTATCTAAGTGGCAGCATTTCTCCAATTTTCACTTAGATTGCAAGATGGCAGGCTGCTCTGAGATAACTGAAACCCTGCAAAAGGAGGTGGTCCAGATGAAGGCCAAAGGGATGACTTTTTTAGCCATTGCAAGAGAGGCAGGTCATTCCAAATCTGTGATTTCTAGAATATTGCAGCTTTACAATTACACCAATTCATTAAATTTCCCCAAAAAGGCTGGTCATCCAAGTAAGACAAATGCACAAGAAGACAGGATAATGCAGAGACTTCTCAAAGGGGAATCAGTTCAACACTACAGCTGGAATTGCTTGGCAATTCAGCAATGAACGGGGTATGGATCTGTCTCAGCAAATTTTAGAGAAGTCAGACTGAAAAGGCACTCTGCAGTGACAAAGCCACTCATCACCATCAAAAAAAAAAAAAAAAAATTGAGAGGAAAAAAAAGTGAACTATCCCTTTAAGAAGCCAGGCCCAGGGTTACCCAAATATGTAATGCAATATTTTTGGACCTCAGAACAACTGTTGCCATATAATAAGCTCATATAAATGCCATAAACTTTTTCTAAATCTATCATAATAAAATTCAACCAGCAAAGCTCCAATACAGTTTCAAAGAATAATGCGAGATTGATTCCATAAAACAGTTCAATTGATGTCAAGTCATTTTTGCTTAATGTATGATGGTTAGTTTTTATATTTGGAGGACATAAGGTAGGTCACAAAATTTTTGCTGAGCACTTTTTGTTGATATCAAAAGCTGATTCCTTTACCCTCTCATCCAACAAGCCTTGTGGCTATTGCCACAAAAAAATACCAGAGTTAATTGAAAGCAATTCAGCCTCCACGGTGAAAAGCAAATCTAAGACACTGTGAAGGTCAGAAGCAGAAAAAAAAAAAAAAAAATCTAGCCTTGGCTTGTCTGTTTTTGCATTCTCAGTCTGTGGGAGAGACTGGCTTGTTTGTTTCCAATAAATTCCCCTCATGTCAGAGACTTTCAGTTGCTTTTTTCAGCTGCACAATACTGTTCAGAAAAACACAAGTTTCTTGTCATGAAATGAATGTCACTCCCACAAACAACATCTTGTGATCAAGAGTGTACAACATAGACAAAATAATAAAAATAATTTGATCATGTATGTAAAGACCTCACCAATGTCGACTACGCTTAAGTATGTAACATCTAGCAACCACCCTGAACAGCAACTGACAGTCATAGTTTTGGGTTTTAGGCTTGTTTTAGGTTTGTAGATAACAACATATTGATTTTGGTTTAGGCCTAATAATAATAATCTTGCACTTTTAAACTGAGCTTGAATAAAGGCATAGCAAAGATAATTAACAAAGAATAAAGAGTATACCAACTTACAGTTAATTAAGACCCGGACCACAAACTCACTGGAGGTAAACAAATATGAGTCTCATGACAGATTCATTAGAGAGGCAAATAAAAGATCCACATAAGATAAGACTGCAAAATAAGCTTGACGGGATGTAATGGATGCAAAGATTTCATAAATCCAATATCAAAGTCTGGACGTAATCCATTTGGCAGATGCTTGCTGACAAGTTCTTGGCTAAACTTAGAATGAAACAACAAATAAAATCTCCTGGCTCTGTCCCAAAGACATCTACAGGACTTACATGATTCATGCTGTAATTTCATTACGAGGCAAGGACTTCAGTGAACATTTATTGAATCCTGAAATGCAGAAATAAGATGTTGTCTATTATGTTTTCTATCTTTCTCGAATCAGGTTTATTGTATTATTTTGGGTCAAAAATCTGCCAGTCAGGCAAGAGTGATATTGTTCTGACAGCTGTTGTGTTGATACTCAAAAACAAATGATTGCACATGTGACATTGCTTTCATAAAACAGTTACATAAAGTTAATATCGATTTACATTTCAGACACAATTACTGTGTCTTTTTGCTCAGCAAATGAAAATAGTTCCAAATAAAGTCAAAGAAGAACAGTTGTGCTGTGTTGTACAGTTGTGATGGTGTTTTGTTTCTGAATGAATCAAGGTTCTGAGCAAATCAACTGACTGAATGATTCAATGACTCATGGAGGAATGAATCAGCATATTTTGAATCAATCAGTTAAGTGAATGATTCAGTGATTCACAAATACATGCTTCATCACTGAATGGATCAGCGTGTTTGAATGAATCGGTTGAGTGAATAATTTAGTGATTCACACATAATTTGTTAACAAAATGGTTGAATAAGCAATTCATTAACTCACATTTATTAGTACAGTCACTTGTGTTTTTGAATGAATCAGTGTTTTTTAATTAATCATTTAAATTAATGATATAATGACTTAAGTGAATCAGCGATTTTGAACAAAATAGTTGTATGAATGATTAATTGATTTGATTGAGTGAGTCACTTGTCACCATCTACTGGTGCAGCAATGTACAAGCAAAAAGACTAACAGTGTTCCTCAGGCTTTTTTTTACCAAAACTTTGAACATTGTTTTCATAAAAAAACAAAAAAGAAAGTGACAGTTTTGCCTTTTGACAAAGACCCTTTCTTTTTGTATTTGGGCCTTCTTTTATGTTTTAAGCCATTGCTGGACTTTCTCAGAACTTGACATTGTTTTGGTCTCTCCGGACTAAAGGCATCAATCACACATCCTTTGGACATTCATGGCCTGGAGGGTCTTTACCATCATTCTGTCCTTGTCTCAGAGCGATGTCTGTAAACATCTATTATAGTGTGAAGTGAGGGGCTGCCAGAAACATCAC
>JAUZSZ010000120.1:8729964-8740525 GCA_034780575.1 Labeobarbus marequensis | reverse complement strand
GGCACACATCCCCTGCAATGATCAAATGTGATGTCCTCTCAGGCAGCATTCATGGCTTCTAACAGAAACATCTGATTTTGTGATTAATTGTATTCTTTCCACCTCAATGCTGAAAAAATACTCTTCTATGGGATTCAGGAATGGGGAGTATGGTGGAGGGAACTCCAGTATAATCATTTCATTTTCAGTAAAACCATTCCCTAAGAATTTTGGTTTGGTGGAAGCTGATGTTATCCCAGACAATAACATAAACTGGCTGATCTGGTCTAACTAAACCTCTTTCTTTTTCTGGTATTAGATCACAGTAAAGTGTGTTTAGGAAGGCCAAAAGAAGTTGGGTGCTATAGGGCCCAGTGTGTGGAATATGTGTGCTTCCGCCTGAAATGACCGTAATAGTGGCCCCACTTTGACCTGGTGTGCCAATAGTGGCACGTTGCCCAATGACATCTCCTGACTTCGGTCAGATTAAACCCAGCCACATCCACAAAAACAAGAATGTGGGTTGTTTATAAGCTCCCTTATTCTCTATTCAGTAACACAGAAAAAAAAATTTGCTATAGCTTATTATAGACATATTTCTAAATGTTTTCTCCTCCTAGGGGTATTTAAAGTAAAACTTCAACAAATATATGCATACATCTTTAAAGTTCAACTTCCTGTACAAAATAAGTTCACACCAATGGTTTACCTGAACATACTGATATTGCAGCTCCTTTCACTATTTCTCTCAAATGGCACCTTGTAGAGTTGTTTCATAGTCAGCTGAGGTCTTCTCAAAACTCTGTCAATAGTGGAAATACTGACAGAATTTATATTTGCGAACACATCATTGTCATTTATGACTGAACTTTCGCTTTTGAAATGACTGCTACTGAGGTTGGGCAGGTTTGGTGGTATGATTAGGTTTAAGAAGTAGAGGTTGGCTCAAAAGTGCACTTATAGATGTAACTACAGAAATCAATTACACATATAATTACAAGATGGTATTTTCAAATCTAAGCACTCAACTCTAAATATGCAGAGCTTCATTGTATTCTTTGATTATTATGGAAAAATCAGAAGGAGACCAATTTTCCTAGGTTCAAATGTTATGTGTTGTGTTCATTTCTTCATCAGAGGGGGGATGAAAATTAAAAATAACAATGTGTTTATTCAAAGAGAAATATTTCTACCAGTATTTCAGATCACCAACATCCAACTTCCATTTGACTTCTAGTGTTCCAACGAGAGAATTTATAAGGATTGTTATAAGGATTGTTAAAAATGTATTTAGTTACCACTTGTTGTACACTTGAGTGTACTAGTGAATGAAAGATGGGTTCAAGTGTACTACAATGGGTAACTATTTTTTTTTAAAGTACTTTATTACAAAGTGTACTTTTTAAAAGTCCATTGATAGCATATTACTGTATTACTTTTCATAAACATACTTTTAAGATTTGAAGTATACTACAAGTGCACATTAGATACAATTAAACACTTTATTATTTATATGTTTATTTGTTTTTTTTGTTTGTTTTGTTTTTTGTTTGTTTGTTTATTTTATAATATATAGTTTATTTTATACAAGTAATCCAGACAGTCCAAGTATTCTGAAACAAGATGTTCAATTTCACAACCAAAATGCAAAAAGCAAAATTAATGTGGCTATTCACTTTCAAATCACATAAAACGATACAACAACTCATGTATACAGAGTGCAAATCAAATATGCAACATGCCATAAATGCTAAACCTATTTTGGAGACTTGGATTACACTACTGGATGTGTAGATTATTTAAATGCTACCTTTATGTCCTTTTAGAAATTTCAAATGCTTGGACCCCATTTGCACTGCATGAACAAAAACAGCTGAAACTTTCAACATCATCTTTTACAGTGAAAATAATTTTTGTATGAACTATCCCTTTGACTATTTTAACCAGCATGCTTCCTGCTCGCTAGACCAGCAGCGAACCAAACTCAAGGTCTTTTATCAGCAGCAACATAAAGTCTCCTGTAAAGTAAACAGTCTTCAAATGACTCCATGTTGAACTTATCATTTGCAGGATGTTTTTTACCCAATGTTTGCCTCTTTCCTGCCGTTCCCTGGTCACATTTTTTTAAATGCAAATCCAAGTATTTCTACATTTGGGTGCTCTGTCACATTCCCAGCCCAAGAAAGAAAGTTCTATCACCCTGCTTTAATGGTGCTTTTATCTTCAGTGAGCCACAAATAACCTCAGCCTTAACCGATAATATCTGCGCAGTGACACTTGTGTTACATTACCCTCTCAATATCTCCTCACATTGCCATTATCATTTATCTGACATTTTTCATCCCTTGACTTGATTTAGGCACATTTCTATGGGCTGCAAGCGATGCACGATTCACAAATACTATGATGGCTGGAGTCTCAATGATTAAAAGTACACACTTTTTTCGACGCGGCTCCGCGATCAGTCAATAAGCAGTACTACATCAAACCGCAGCAATGGAAACGCCTCTTGTTGGCCCATCCAAGCAGCGGCATTAATCATGGCCGAACGTTTGATTTCAATTTCTTATCCTATCCACAGACAACAATTTCTGAGTAATTGGATTCTCCTTAGCAACATATATATCCATCTTTAGAGGTGTGGAGTGCTGAGAGCAATTCATCAGATGCCAATTCTAATCAAAGTGCCCCTTAATCACATTATTTGCTTGCATCTCTGTTTTGTACTGAGATTAATGCTAAAATGGGATCATCCAGGATTTGATTTCTGTTTTCGGAGTGCACCTTTCTTCCGTTTTTGCGGACTGTCAACATATCCCAGTGTCACAAAACCGCTTGCCGTGTAAATGATGAGAGACGTATAAATGGAACAGAAGAGCGTTGTACCTTTGGGCCAGTAATTATTCCAGTGAGATGTGGAACTTGGGGAGGGACTAAACGGCTGTATTCTCGGGAAGACACATTGAGGGCATGTGAAGGTGGTCTACAGGGCTCTGTCAGGCTGAGATTAGGCTGCTGGGGAGGCACAGATTGCTTTAGGAATAAGCAGCACACACAGCAGGGGTGGCAGGAAAGAGAGGCAATGAGTTGCTGAGGCCCTGATAGGTTCTGCCGTCATTATTAATAGCTTTTTTCTGTTTCTTTGTCATGGGGTACAGTATGACATGGCACCTTTTACACTTTAATGGTTTCGTATTTCCAGGTGTCAGAATTATTATTACAGATCATTCAAAGCTGCTGAAATTTAAATTTTTTAGGAGTTATATAAAATCAGTGATTGTCTGCATTTGGTCAGTAAATCAGGATGCTTATATTTGATTATTAAAATTAATTATGTAGATTAAGATCTTGCCTTTTTTGATAAAAATATGGTATGTATTTGAAATGCATGATGTATTGGAATATATGAGTTTTTTTTTTTTACTGTACATTGAATGTTGCATATGGTGTTTAATATTTATGTAATATTTAGACAAAATAGTATAAAATTCTAATACTGGCCATTTAGCATTTATTAACCATAACATATTGTAAACTATTGTTCAAAGTTTGGGGTTAGTAAGGATGGATTGATTGATTGATTGATTGATTGAAAGAAACTGATGATTTTATGTGGAAAGGACGCATTAAACCATATATATTTAAGATGTGTAATGTAACAAAAGATGTCTGTTTCAAATAAATACTGTTCTTCTGAACTTCTATTAATCAAAAAAATCCAGAAAACATGTTTTCCACAAAAATGTTTAGTAACTTTTAAAATATTCATAATATTTCATGAGCACCAAATTGGCATATTAGAATGATTTCTGGAGGATCATGTGACAATGAAGACTGCAGTAATGACGCTGAAAATTCAGCATCGCATCACATAAATAAATTACATTCTAAAATAGATTTGAATAGAAATTTTCAATTGTAATATTTCAGAGTATGCCATATACTGCTGTATTCAAATAAATACAGCCTTGATGTGCATAAGAGCATGATTATATCCCCCATTTTTACATTTACAGTAGATTTTGTTTGCCATCATATAACATTCATTTAAAATTAATCTTTAAAGACACTAATAATTCAATAAAATGTTTAAATGCAATCTTTACCAAATCTCAAAATGAATATCCATTGTCCATTACATTATTATTTTGCGATGCCTAAATTCACGCATAGCACGTAAAAATGACTGATTTTAGGTTTAGTGTTTTATATTTATTTTATTTAGAGAAATATTGTAGAATTTTAATATTGGACATTAAAAGAGTATCAGTCCTAACTTAAAAAATAATGCTAATTATTTTAATAACTAATTAGTTCATCCATTATTTTAATATGCTTCCTTATATTTAGGCCTGAAGGAGATATTACTTGCCATAGCTATTTAAGGTGTCATCTTTTATTAAAAATCAAGCATTTTGGGGTAAACTATTCTTTTAATGTGTCACTAGACATGCCAAGTCATAAAATGCCCACTTTCAAATTGTTTCTGCACCTGTTTTTTATTTATATTTAACTCTAAAGATCATGTCAGTAGCACATTTGTGCTAAGATACCTGAAGTTTCCTAAAACATCCATAATCTCATCTCATCAAGTCTTCAGTCCATCATTAATACCTCTTATTCGAGCATCTGTCCTCACCTTGGCTAGTCAAACAGATTTTGATCAAAACTGAGCTGGGATTTTTGGATTTGAGGAAATTTCTTTTTCATTAAAAATGAGAGGAGATTCCTGCGAGATGTCATGTTTTGAGGTAAAGCCAGCTGTGTGGATATCAGATAGGCTTGTCTGTACCAGTCGTTGCCATGAAGGAGTTGTTAGACTGAGATCAACTTTGATGGGCTACAGCGTGCCTAACTCAGAGCAGGCTGATTATTGGATTTCCTTCAGTTGGGTCTGTGAAAACCCCTGGGGCACGGTCATAGAGAAAAACACCGGTCTTCACCCTTTTTCTCCAGCTCTCACTCTTTCTCCTTGCTTTCCTCGATGTCTATCCTGAAAACTAATCTATAGACTGCAACGGACCACAGCACACCATGCTGTGAACAGTTTCCCCTCAAGAAATCTTTGACTTCTTTGATGCCACATCTCTTCCTGTCAATTTCCTCTTATGTCTGTTCATGCTGACGGTGATTGTATCGCTGGAGGTCACCAGGTCACCGTATTATTGGTCAAGGTAGGTGTTCCTGCAGCTAAATGAAATGTATTGTTGGTAAAAAATAAGACGGTCATTCCATTTTTGACAAAAAAAAAAAAAAAATGTCTGAACAGTCCCGTGTTGGTATATAAATTGCTAATGAACAAAATGAACAAGTTTTAATCTATGAATCAAACCAGGGCATTGTTGCCTACATCACCAGAAATCACCAATTCTAAAAGAAAATTAATGACTTTATGGCTGCTTTATGCTGTATTCGATTCCATACATCCGCATATCTCCAGTCTCCATAAAGGTGTTCCTTTGCGTGATGCTACAAAGAAGTCACACAGGAAAACTAAATGTCAGTATTACTACATACCGTATTTTTTACAAATTTCTACAACTTGTTTGTGTGAATTTGAAAATATATTTTAAGAATATAAATATATTTTGCCCTCACTATATTCCACGTCACATTTGAAGAAAAAACCTTATTTGTAGTCTGTAGCACTTATAACATATAACAAAATCAGCAAGAAACATATTTAAGGGGGGGGGGGGTTCAACGAGGTGAGCGTGTCCTCATCTTGTCAAAATCAGATTTCTGCATGGCTTTCCAATGTGAAAACATTTTTATTTGACTAGCTGTTAACACGTCTGGATCAGACCACCACAAACATTCATATGACATGGAGAGAGGTTCTAATCTCTTTTCCATCGGATTATAAAAATTCTGGCCAACCAGTAAAATTCCTACTTTTCATCACATGCCCAGAGCAGCAGCTGTTACATAAAACTTGGTAGTGTGTATTTTGCCAAATGACACTGAATAGCATAGAATGAATCCAGTACCAACAGTTTTGGGACAGTACTCTTGTATTTGGTGTCATTGCGAATACTAAATGTCTTTTCTTCTCTGTGATGAGTGAAAGTTGGACAGCACTCTGTGCACCAGAGTAACCAGGATAGTTCTGCTTTTCTGTAAGCGCCACCTACTGTCAGAAATTTAATCTGCGTTTTCATTCAGCCTGTCTGCAGAGTTGTTGTTGGGTTTTTTTATGCATCAGGTTGTACAGATAAATCACAAAATTAAAATCTGTGAAATTCTCAGAACGACATTTTGTGAACTTGGTAACACATTTTTCAAAGTAGGAATTTGGACATTGTGACTTTTTGGGTCGACTGAAATGCAGCATTAGTCAAAGTGAAAGTATGGGCTAACACTGATTGACTTTAAGTCTTATCTCATCAAGACTTCACATCAATGAATGATAAAAACTGTGCAGTTTTGAGGGTCAAAAATTACAGAAAAGAAAATTACAGAGCTTTGACAGTAATGGTTAGAGGCTAGAGTGATTAATTTCTAACTCCGCTGCATACACAGCAGCTAATTCTCTTCTGGAGTGAAATGCAAATGAACATCTCAAAAGTGCACGACTCATAAAAAGCTCACCAGTCTATTAGCGTTCAGAATCCAAGAATGAGGTCAAACAATAAAATGAACTCAACAGGGACTTCAGGTCCGACTGAGTGAAGCCTCCCTGTAATATAAACAGCATTTTTGCAGCATATTCAGAAGATAACTCCCACCACCTGTGATGTGTAGTGCTCCAAGACACATGTGAAACATGGAAATTAGAGGTGGGATTGGTTTTCTGTCCTAAACACTTCCCTTTTATGTCCAGCTTTCAGACATAACACCACTGAGGATTCATTGACGTCATCTTAACATATCATTTCACAATGTGAGTTGCCGTGTAATGAGTAGTAAAGCATAATTCTGGGCTGATGGCTAAAAGTTGTAAATTTTTCACAGCTGCGCCTTTGGCCGAGACACTTCAGTTAAGGTTACTCCAGGGTTATGGTGCCTGAAATAAGTATATTTTAAAGAGGTTGTGTTGATTGTTTTTGTTTTTACAAAACCTTTGCAAGGTTCTTGTTTAAACATTTTATTTTTCCACTCATACTCATTCTGTTTGATCTGCCTGGAGGATTCCACATGTGCTAAGCCATATCACTTTGATCAGTGCTGTTGACTCAACGTCTGTTGTTATGTTGAGTTTAATGTGTATATGTTATGTCTGTTATTCTATTATTTGGTTGGCTTGTTTTGTTCAGGTGTACTTTTGTGTGTGTGTGTTTTGTAAAGTACTTGGACTTGGCTACAGAGCTTTACAAAGTAAACAGTAGCTTGTGTAACATGGCTGGTCATGTGATCTCAAAATGGCAGCACCCAAGGGCGGCCCACCTCATGTTGAATAAATCCACTTTTTCTGTTAGATTAATCTCATGTGAGTGCACCACATTTTTATGAAATTTCTCAAAACCACTGTGTGTGTGTGTGTGTGTGTGTATTTTTAATTAGCACAAAATTACTGAGTCCATCTTGAGTTAAAAGCATTAGCTAAATTGCTAATTAGTAGAGTAGTAGCTAATTAGTTACAGTAACATCTTTTAATCCTGGAACGCAAAGCTAACTTCCCTTCTACACTGCTTATGTGAAACAGGATGTAATTAGATACATATTCTTTATCACACTATCGTTCTGTCACCAACATGACAATACATTGTAGTGATAATTTAGATTATGTTAGTAGTAACCTCAGTTTATTTCAAGGGGCCTTTCACTGTAATAAGTATACAGTAAAAACACATGGATAAAAGCATCAGCAAAATGCCAGATTGCTATTTATTTATTTAGTTTTAAATGTACATCTGAATATGATATTTGACATTGCCTATATGAAATTGTGGATAAAGTGTGAATGAATGAATGAATGAATGAATGAATTATTTTTTTTGACCCATGTTCAGTTACTTCAAAATGTATTTGGACACTTAATTAATATTTAAAAACAATTCATTTGCAAGATTAAACACTTTATTTCAAGAATCCCTGGAGCGTCAGATTAAAAGACAATTTCATGTGAAAATATATCCAAATAATTTTAAGGCTACATATATATAAGCTTGTAAATATTCAGGACTCAACAGACTATCCTCACTACCACTGCCAACTCTAAAAAAAAAAAAAAACACAGACCACCATTATTTTAATATCATGCTAATGTAGTTCTGCTGTGTGTGACAATGTGTACAGTAGCTGTCAGTAGGTCCCTGGATAAGACCCTGAGTCAAGTGAGCATGCTAGCACGATAAGAGGGCTCTTTCAAACAGAAAATTGTTATAGAAAATGGGAGAAAAGATATGCAGCTCAAAAGGAGATTGAAAACCGACTCAGTCCATCCTGATATAGAACATATGTTTTACATACGTAATGAAGACATTTCCAAGAAGATATGACGGTCGTTGCATAGAGTAAATTAGCAATGACATGCAAAACAGCAGGTGAAGTCTGTGCAAATTAACAGTTATTAGGGCAAGCTGAGAAGCACTATAGCTGAAAGACGACGGATTAGTGTGCTTTAATACTTCCATCATCACAGTGCCATTGAAATCCTACTTACATTTTCCACTGTTTCAGAAACTTATGCTATATCTTCACAATATATATATACTATAATCACAAAATATAATATTTTGTGTATAGTATTACTTTAATGCTTATGTATGAGTATATGAAAAATGTATATGCAAAATACGTAATTTATTTACTAATATAACTATTAAAAAGTGTGTGTGTGTGTGTGTATATATATATATATATATACACTATAATTAATGTTATATAAGTATAATTTGCATTACATTATAAATGTAATATAAGTGTAATTAAATGTAATATAAGTAATTTATTAACTAATGTAAAAAATGCGTGTGTCTATTAAAAACTAATGTGTGTACATGTATATACTGTATAGTATGCTTAAATATACCTTTTTATGTACTATCATTATTACAATAATCACATTTTATTATTATTGTAATTACATTATTATTAATTAACTGACTATTGTATAGCAATATACTATAACATAATGAAATTAAAGTATTTATTTATTTATTTGTTTGTTTGAAATATTTTTTAACTGAGTATATTTTCTAAATGAAACTTTATTGTGTCTACTGGATTTTTTTTTTTTTTTTTTTTTTTTGCAGGAACACTGTTCCAGATAATTCTGACCCAATTTAACTTTTATTTGACACTGCAACAAAACTAGACTGCTCCGATTATTTGTAACAATGCTGAGCAGTGTTGTAGTGCTTGCATGATAGACAGTTTCATTGATTCTAATGGGATGGTCTAGTTTATTGTCTCATGCCACTTGTTTCCAGTGTGTAGACAGTCTCAGACATCCTATGCCAGCACCATAATCCTTGGATGAGCCCTTCATCTATATCTAGCCCAAAATTATTCTATCTAAAACGTACACCTTTCACCTCATTTATTATGTGAGTAAATGTAGTTACGGTAATAACAGTTTTGGAGCCAACAGTTTTGAGCTTAACACTGACAGCCAGATAATTGAATACAGCTTGAAATGTGGAACTTCAGATGTAATTATGGAGCCGGTTTCTCTCTTCCTCTCTCACTACGACACTCTAGGCTATGACAGGAAACCCATTAATGGGTTGAAAGAACTGCAAACGCTATTACTCCCTTTGCAGTGTTTCAAACCAACTCGACAGAAGCTGAATAGACACTGTTTGTTCTTCTTTGATAAACTGGAGCGTTCTGAAAGTTAGTGAGTTCTGCAAACGAGACCACATTCCATTTTACTGCGAATGTGAATTAAGCCTTATCACAGCCTAAAGGGGATGGGATGGAATGAATAAATGAATAAGGGATAGGAACCAGGAGAAAAAGCTATCATTTCTAGTTTTGTTAACCACTGGCTTACAAATGCAGAGTGACATCAAAATGTCATTAGTGCGGTATATTGCTGTGAAAGCACATGGCACTTCACTTGGGAAAGATAGGGAGAAGTTTTGGCAAAGGCAAAGCGGTACATTCTTAAAACCATAAAACTTTCCGAATGGCACAGGCTGATGGAGTGTGAAAATATATAATGCTCACTGAATGTTTAGAGGTTCTTCTCCTCAGGGAGAGCAATTAATAACAGCAGTCTGCTGCCTTGCTGTTAATCCTGGATGGAAAGATGCCTCCGTGATGAGAAATCAACGCTGGTTATGGTGGTACTAGGCTGAGGGGAAGAATGGGTAAAACACAGCCTAACTGCCCTGTAGCACTATGTTGTGTCTTATGTGTTTATAAAGACATCTTGCATTGACAAAGAGATTAAAACAAGAGGAAAATAAAATATAGTTTTCTTGTTTTGTTGCTTTTTTAATGTTAACATACAAATATTTTTGTTTAAATATATAGGCTGCATAAAAATATGTATAGTGTGGGGTCAGTAGGTATTTTTTTAATAAATTACAGTTTTTCTCAATCGATTTGACACTTTTTTTCCAATGCAGTGTACTTGTTCTAAAACAATAAGCACAGCCATCCAAACACAAAATTATCTTAACCAAACAGT
>JAUZSZ010000120.1:8367736-8383875 GCA_034780575.1 Labeobarbus marequensis | reverse complement strand
AGCAACCAATCAAAACCCAAGGTGCGCACAAGCTCTTCGCAAGTCCTGCGGGAGCGAGCAGACAGAAAAATTTAGTGGGGGGATGATTAATATGAAGGTAGATCTTACAAATTTGGTTTATAATGTTTTAAGTTACGAGGCTTAATTTACAGACAATTAAATGGTGAGCTCTGTCATTTTTCATACACACACAAAAAAAAATACTGAGTACACTGATAACAGATAAAAGCACTTGGGCTACACTAAATCATTTTGGACACGCATCCAAAGTGTCCAGTTCCATCTGTATCCAATCCCAGATATCAGGCCTAAAGCAGCAAGTTTAGGTAACAACGTTAGAGATGCTGTAAAATGCAGCGCAGCTCTCTGAAGTCCAATAATCCACCCTTGATTTAATATGGAGCATCACTCACTGTACATTAACAGTGTTCTTCTCTTTGCAACTGAAGAGCTGTTTGAGCAGGATGTCCAGCAGTCTGTTCCGCAGAAGAATCAAGTTGGATGACAAGAGGCCTCCAAACTCATCATCAGTTCCTGAAAACACCCAGGAAGAAGAGTAAGACCACTGTAACGAGAAATTACACTGCTAAACTTTTTGATATTTTTAAGCTTCTGGTATCTTAAGACATCTCATAATTAGGCTGAGATGAAATCAGGTGATTTTACAGTGCTGATTTTTAGTGGGAATCTGCAGAAAGAGCTTACGTGGAGCTAACGCTGCACTCTTACAGATAGCTGAAACAACCATATTAGGCAAAATATTTCAGAAATGCACAAGGGGTGTCAGATTTTTTAGGAATGAGATGACGTTTCAATTCAGCAGGAATTCTGTGTAGCTTTCTACAAGGTTCTGCAGGTGTGGATTTCTTTCGGTGCTGCTTAAAGCTGGCAATGCTTTGATTCCCATGGGTCTGATTCTTTAACGGGGTGATCTGAAGTGTTGTTGTGTTGCAACAATATGCTGCTAAAATGCTTCTTTGATACTTGGAAGCTTAAAAAAGCTGACTCACCCCTGTCGATCTTCTCCTCATTGGTGTTCTCCATAATGACAAACTTCTCACAGACTGCAAACGTTGGCAATGTTGAAGAGATAAACTGCCCAAACCTAGAAAAAAAATCAATCATAGCCATAAACAAATGAAAAAAAGTCCAGAATTATAAATGATTATTTTGTGATCGAAAAATGTTATTTTGTATGTGTCAATTGTACATAGTGTTCCTTTCTAATTCTCAAATAAAATAATTAGTCACCCCTGCTTCTAAATAAAGTATGTTCTATAGCAAAATCAGACAGATTTTAAAGGATCAGTCACTTCTGATTCTGATCTTCTGAAATTTGTTGTCTTTGACAGCCTACATTTAAAATGGGCATACAACTCTCTCCGTTTACCTGAGTAGGTCATGTGAGTTGGGGAAGCCTTGAAGCAGGAGACTGAGGACATTGCCGATGGCAGCGATGGTGGGCTGAGACAGAGATTGATCCCTCAGAGTCAGCAGCAGTTTGGGGATCAACTGAAACTCCCGCAATAGTTTGGCATTCTTAGCAGCTTCACTGAGAACAGAAACAAGTACACATGTTAGTGATGGCAGTTTAACAACTGCAGGTTTGACTCTGCACTTAACTCTAAAGGCAAGTTCACACCAAGAAGGACGATAACTATAAAGTTAATAATCATTCTAGAGCATAACAAAGTCCACATTGCAACTATAACGATAACGGCATAGAGGAACAATATCGTTAGAATCACTCTGATGACATACAGTATGTGCTTATATTAAACAGAACGTTACAGTTCATTCATGGATGTTAATATAGTTATCGTTCTTTTTGAGAATGGACCTTTAGACATAAATCAGATCTCCCCTCTTCTAATGTATGTGATGTACTTCATGTGGAAGCAAACCTCAAATATCCATGTGATGTATTTCAGATACCATGTGATGCATATGTTGTTGGTTAACCATCATAATGTTAATGCACACTGTAACATTTCTCTAGGGCTGAAAGAACCCAAAGAAAGTTCCATTACATTGCAGAAAGGCTTATATAGATTGCCCCAAATCAAAGATTCAATAAGGAGTGTTAGAGTATGGATGGATTACCTGGATTCAGTCAGAAGTTCAATGAAGTGCTCGAAGAGAGAGAGGTGCAGTTCATAGGGAGCATGAAGCCAAACCTGAAAGTCCACCAAATTAAACATTTTAAGTCATAGTATCATGAAAAACAAGCAAATATATATTAATATCTTCTAAAAATAAAAGAAGTTTTAGAGCTGAAGACCACTACACAAAATCATGTTCTTATGTTAGAAACTATTAGAGTGGCTGTAGTTCAGTTTTCAGCAAGGTCACTGATAATGTCAGTCAGAGGTATTTATACGTCCTTTATACGCACCTCAAAATCACACAGCAGGTCCTGGAAGGCTGTGGAGTTGGGGATGATTGAGGTTTCGTGGCCACTATCGACAGTTCCAACGAGGGAGAAGGTCAAGTGCAGAATATGGCTGTTCAACAGAGGGCGTTTCTTCTTCAGCAGCATGGCCAACAGCTATAACACATTAAGTTAAAGAAGATCATTCAGGCAAATGATCTAAAGCTGACAAGGAAAAAACAACAACAGAAGGTCTATGTGAAAGAATGATTAGCTATATTTTCCTTAGTCTACTCATTTCAGGATTCAGTGATCAGTTCAGTTTAAAACAGGCTGCAACCCAACACTCAGCCATTCATTTTCCTTACACAGTGACACCACAATCAACATTAGCTCCGTGAAACATCGTATTCTCTCTACAGACCCTATTAAAGCAGCAGAGAAATAAAACAACGCACCATCTGTTATGTTCAAACCAGCACATCCCAGCATGCCCCACCCTTAAGAACCCTCACTTATCACATCAATTGGCTGTCACCGGTCACAACAGCCCAGGCTCACTGTTATCATTTAATTTGCCACCTCATTGGCTCATAACATCCTACAGCTACAGCTGTAGAGAACAGAGGACACCCTCAGTTCAAAGTTCACTGATAATTGTTATTGCAGCCCACCTGGTAGCCTTTGATACGCTCCATCTCCTTGCTAGCTAGAGGGTTGCTCTTGACAACACACACTAATGCTTTTACTGCAGCATAGAGACCCTCCACGTCTGAAGCCATGGCAACCAGGCCCAGAATGGCAGCTGCTCCTCCGATGTACTGGAGGTTGGTGGCCACTGGTTTGGTTACGAAGGCACGCACACCTACATGGAACAAGATTGCAGCTATAAATACATGAACAGGCTGGTTTATTGGAAAAGCTGTACTGTGTCACTTCATTTTTTTTATTCTGCACTCACCCAGGTAACCGATGACTGCAGCTCCAATGGTCCTGGCTGACCCATTGAGATGGCCCACTGCATTATGGATAAGTTTGACTGGTGTGGCACTTTCATGAGAGGAAACCCCCAGCTGAAAGTGGATGAAAACATCACTCTGAGCAGAAATGATCATTTTCTTTCCAAAAATTATAATTAAAATAATTACTCATGGGCAGGACAAGGAATCTCCACTGCAAATTCTGCAGAATTGAAGCACTCGTTCTTCAGAAGTTCTAGACATTCAGCACCCCTTGCATGTTTATTTATTAAAGGTGCTGTATGTAGGATTGACGGTTGAACTAAGTACTGCAGTCCAAATTCAAAACATTGGAGACTGGTTTTTTCACCTGGCCCCTCCTCCTCAGACTTGATGCACACGCAGGTTGCCAGATTAACGACACCAACAGGAACGAGCGCACATGACAATGAATGAAATGAAATATGATGTGTTTTCTGCCAACTGGCAACCCGGGGTGCCAAAATAAAATTGGGTAAACTGGCAGTGGGCGGGTTTCACAAACCAAAACACAGAACGACATTCCGGCCCGGAATTCACATGTAGCATTGTTTTTAAGATAAACAAGTATGTTAACTTAGCATGTTTATTAAATATCTGCAAACATATTATGGTATTTTTATACTTTAGTAGAGTCAAAAACTTACAAACAGCACCTTTAAATGAAACGGCTTTCGTAGGACGGGAAACAGGAAGTATCACATTGCTATGCCAACACATTTAGAGCATAGTTGCGCTCTCACACTACTTAAATGAAGGAAAATTATTTCTAAATTTGGAAAGCAATTTGTAAAAAAAATACTGAAACTGAAAAAGTTTACTTGTTTTATTTTGTTCAATGTTTGAGGAGCTGCAGCGTACGTACAACAGACATCTGTTAGAGAAAAAAGAAGGAGGATATTAAGAACAAAGTTTGTCTGTTTTTACCAGAGACAATTTAAGGAAAGTTGTAAACACCACATCTGCGCTTGTGTGTACATCTGCCGGCGCCGCCATTTTTCAATTAACTTCGCAAAGAATTGCGGGTTATCTGTAGCAGCGAAGGATACACCTCATGCATCCTCCAAATTCCTGTGAAAGAAGGTTGCATTGGAGGGTTGCATTCGGAGTGTCCTACTTGCTGTTCTGAAATGAGACAGCCTCGATGATGTATGCACCCTTCAAATGCGACCTCCGGAAGACGCAGCCTTCTAAATGAGACACAGCTTGTGTGTGGAGAGCATTCACTCAGTATCGTTATCTCATTTTTGACCAAGATGGCTTTTAGAGGCTTTTGCATTGGAACTCTTCATATATTGACCAAGCTCAGGGAATAATAATGGGTAGATTGTTCAGACACTGGCTGTGAAAGTATTCCACCCTGTTAGTGACATATATAATTATCACAAAATGTTAATAATGTAAATGTTAAACAATAATGAATTTTTCTTGGTAGGTATGTCCCTTATGTCATAATAGTATTTTTATTCTTGAAACAATAACAAAACAATTACTGATGATTACAATATGTCTTGGTTATTAACGTCTCGGTTACATATATAACCCTCATTCCCTGAAGGAGGGAACGGAGACATCATGTCGGTGACCAACAAATTGGGGATCTCGCTAGAGAGACCAATCTACTTTGAGTGTAAACTTAACAAGCCAATGCAAATTGGCATGTGAAGACTGCATCCAGCTGTCGCTGATCGCAGCACAAGTATAAACAGGCAGCAGGTGCAATGCATACTCAGTTTGTCACTGAGGAGCCGAGTCGGTAACCTGGCTGCTCAGCGGTGGTACAGCAGCCGTGGCGACGGGACGTGACGTCTCCATTCCCTCCTTCAGGGAACGAGGGTTACATACGTAAACGAGATGTTCCCTTTCACGCGGTCACTCTCGACGTCACGTCAGTGACCAACGAATTGGGGATCCCTACCAAAGAGCCATGGATGCCGCCCCTTCCAGTGTCCTGTGCAAGCCTCCTGCGCCCCTTTTTGGTGTAGGTAGGGGCTTGCAACAAGAAGACCATTCACTGTTGTCATAGCACTACCCACTCAGTGAGATTGGATAACACTGGGAAAATCGTACCCATTCCACTTGAAACAGGAACATTGCGAAAGCCCCATACTTCCCGAAGGAGGTTTCGGAAGCACTTACACATATGGACAACCATTTAGGTGCATATGGAAGATTTAGTGGTTGTAACCCTCTTGAGTAATGGCAGAGAAGTCTGCCGGGTAACACGGGCTCTAAGCTACACCGTGGAATTTACACATATGGGATCCACTCAGGTCACTACATATGGCACCCAGCCCTATACTGGCTCTCATGGATTCATCGAGTGAGGGCCTGGCGCCAGACATTCTGTTTCATGGGCCCTGCTATAGTGCTTTGAGCACTAGAGTCAGGTCCCAAGAGGGTATAGAGGGAGGCCGAGGAGGATTCAAGTAGGAGGACTTTCTCGCCCCCCTAAGGAACCTGTTGCCCATGATCGTGCTTGCCTACCAACTGCCCTTCCATGGGGTCATGGTTAGCAGCAATCGCAGCAACATAGACTTTAATGCCCAGGCATGTGAGTCCGCGATCATGATCACCGCATCCAGAAACGCATGGGTGATATGTTGTCTGTGATATGTTTACAAAGACGCAACGTCATCTTTAAAAAGACGCACCCGTGAATGCTCTTTTAGGGAAATGATCTTTTAGGTGCTGAGACGCACAGGGGAGATGGCCGCATGCAGTGCAACAAGGGGTAGTGCAGCCTGAAGTGCGCAACCCATTCGACACAGGAACGACCACTGCTGAAGCGCATCCACCAACTCAAAAGCTAACACGAAGCTTGGCAGGAGCAGAACAATGATGTATTGTTGTATGCGTTGCACCTGCTGCCTATTTATACTCACGCTGCGATCAGCGGCAGCTGGATGCAATCATCGCATGCCAATGTGCATTGGCTCATTTAGTTTACAATCTAAATAGATTGGTCTCTCTAGTGACATCCCCAATTCATCGGTCACCAACGTGATGTCGATAGTAACCGACTGAAAGGGAACAGGCACTTTTCTGTGTCCATATATATGTACGATTAGATGCAGTTCAGCCTACTCTATAACATAATTGAAAAATATTTCAGGGTTTTATCATTTGATGGGTTATATTTCTTGTGGAAGTTCATTACTTTGCAGTGCAAAGTAGAGGTCTTCACAGAGGACCCGGGACCCGTACGGATTCGGGTCTATATTTTAAATGGTCAGCCGTGTCCAGGTCGGGTCCCAATCTATTACTTCGGGTCCCGGGTCTTTTTAACTTTGTGTGTAATACCTGAGTTGATCGGAGAACAACGCACCCACCAGAGATCAGCATCAGTCAGCATGCGTGTGTGTAACTTGCAGTTTGTAAAATTAGGATGAGCGGGAAATAAGGTGGAAGAAAAAAAAACATGCGTTACGTGTTACCTCAGCCGCCAGAAACAGAGCGCGGGTGGAGTTAATGTTAGTACTGCAAGCGGATGATTTCCTTCATGGATTCCTTCATGAGTGATGTGAAAAAAAAGATGAAACAAAACTGAAGAGACGCATCTATTTTTGAACACGCACGCGGTAAAGTGTAACGAACTTCTAATTCTTTGCGTTTTTTGCTAAAAAAAAAAATGTTCCAAGTCTTTATTATAACCAACAAAAAGTATTGTTATTGTAGATTAAAAGGGTAAACGTAACAGTTGAAGTTGACTCCAGATGAAAAAAAAACCTGCAAAGTTGCATTAGTCATCCGTCTCCGTGACAGTAAGTAGACTTTTAAACTGGAATAATGAGTGCATTAAGAAGGCTCTTTCAGACATAGACTGTAAAAAAAGATGGACGACACGTCTCTGCTTCCTTCCACTATAGAAAAGTGAAGCCAATACATCTCAGTATGGCTGCTGCCATCTTGAGTAAATGACGTCATTTGGAACCAGAGTCTGCGCAGTAGTGTCGTGAGTAGGGTTGGGAATCGAAAAGAATCGGAATCGATTAAATGCAAACGATACCCAACCCTAGTCGTGAGGTGGAGCTGTGGTATCAAACTCCCACAGACCCAATCAACAATAACGACACGTCCCGTTTTTATAGCATCAAATTACTAGCTAGAATCAAACTTATCACAAAAACTAACAATTGAACATATATCAGAGTGATAACAACTAACTTAAATGGTCAAAACCATATTTCGGAAAACTGTATTGGAAGTGTAATTTATTTTTTTATTTTGACTGAAGTCCCATTCGTTTACATGGAGAGGGCGGGGTTTATGACCTGTACTGCAGCCAGCCACCAGGGGGCGATCAAAGAGCCCGCAGCTTCACTTTTAAGCACGAGTGAGACACACCCGCTTTCAGACGGCAAGAGAGAGGAACAGCCTAATGGATGGAAATTTATTGGCAAAGAAGATTGTTTGCATCGCAGTCAGGGAGAGGGCTACTAACAGTAGTTAAGGCAAAAAGGGTTTTTTTCCCCCGCAACTTGTTTATTGACTTAATAGCATTTGCCGTGCAATATGTGCCGATCGGGACGGGTGCAGTCGGGTCTGTGTCTCCCCAGCCGGGTTCGGGTCCAACTTTCGAATAATGGTCGGGTCCGTGCAACATATTTACGGGTCTCTTCGGGCTCGGGTACGAATTTTTGGACCTCTGAAGACCTCTAATTTGCACTGAGGACATGATAAAATGTAATGCATATATCAATAAAAAGGTGTGTAAAATACAAAATAGTGTCTTTAATGTCTATTATATCCATTTAAGTGATGAAGAATAGCCTATATATTATTTAAGCCATTTTTATAAATATGTGACTCATTTTAGAGAAAATATGAGTAAAAAACATAGAGACAGAAAAGTCACTGTAACAGGAATGACCCACATAACATTTGGCCTATTCAGTTGGTACAAGTGTGAGACATTGTTTTATAATTATGCGTTTAAAACAGAACTGTATATGTTGCATTGTATTAATCCACATGCTGTTGTGAAGTCGCTAAAATGATTTCATTTCGCACTGTAGATCGCACTATAGATTCAGCGGCCAAATGGACCCGTTACACTTTTTAACGAATGAAGAGCTGCTGTTTTTCTTCCACCGGAAAAAGACGGAGATTTCGTGCATAGAACAACCGCACAGACTCCTCACTCAGCTGCGCGACCACGATCTGGTGCCGGAGAAACTTTTTGAGGTAGAAGCATGCTTTAATTTGATCAAAAAGTAAAAACAATAATATTGTGAAATGGTATTACATTTTTAGGCCTATTATTACATACGTATTACATAAATATTATTACAATTAAAAAGTATATTTTTCAAAATGCAATTTATTTTGTAATGGTAAAGCTGAATTTTCAGCATCATTACTCCAGTCTTCAGTATAGGTCTGGGTAAAAAAAAAAAAGAAAAAAAAAAAAAAGATCAATTTCTCGATGTTAATCGATTCTCATTTTTATGAAACTAGATGGATTCTTAAATCTCAGGAATCTTTTGGGTTTATGAACGGAATACATTGTGCACCTCACATCCAATAAATCACAATATGCTTTGCGTTTTTTACTTTTATATGAAACAAAGTCTCAAATTCTGTCTATTTTGTTACAGTATTCAAACAATAAATGCTGTTTTGGCGCTGTTTAATGTGGAGTGTCAGATTGCTACAGAACGGCAGCACAAAGCGCACGTGAACTGATAATCTTTTCTGCTTTTAATAGGCCTACAAGTTTTAGCACGAAATAAGCATGAATAAACATTCGAAGGTATGTTAAAAGAAAGAGTACAACTTACCCAAATCTGTATTCTGTAATTGCTCAATCAGTGTTTCAACCGTGCAAAGACATAATAGCTCGCAAACAATATGTCACAACATCACATTTACCTCAGAAAAATACATAGGCCTATTTGGTGACCATAAACTCAGTCAGCTAGAAAAAAGAAATCTAGAGAGGAGCATTTTTCTAAATATATGCACCATATAACATATTAATTATAATATTTACTGTTCTTCAGCGTTTAATTTATGTTTGAATGAATCCATCAAGTTTGTATGACAGCCACCATTTAAATGTTTATATTTCAAAAAACTAATTGGAGTGGAAACATAATTATGTAATTGTAACTGTTATTATAAAAACGTCACTGAGTGTAATTTAAGTATTTGCATATAAGTCAGTTAGTTTTAACCTTCAATATTATATCAGTACCAACTGGTTCTCTTTTATATTTTACAATATTAGTTGAGAGTTTTTTTTTATTATTATTATTATTTCAGAAAATTTGGCATGTACTGTACCTGATATATATATACAAAATAATCGATATTGAATCAAATTTAATCAAATCAGAAATCAAATCAAATTGGAAATTGAATCGAATCGAAAGCTTGGGAGTCAGAATGTTAAAACCCAGCCTTAATAACTACTCACAATTTTTCAAGTTCAAGCTCACCACTCTCATGTCTGGTTTGTTTGGCGGACTTAATGGCATAATTGGACGATATGATTGGTCAGATTGCCTGTCAGTCAACATACTCAACATTTGAAGTGGATCAAAAACGTTGTCCTAAGACATGAACGGGTATTGTTTTGGTTTTAGGACAACTTTGATGAAAGATTTTGATCCACTTCAAATGTTGACTACTATATGTGAATGTATTTTGAAATGTGATATATACCTTTGATGGCAAAGCTGAATTTTCAGCATCATTACTCCAAACTTCAGTTCATTTCTTATTATTATCAATAGCTGAAAACAGTTAAGTTGCTTAATATTTTCTGTGGAAACCATGATTTTTATCCTTTTTTGGGGGGGGGGGGGATTTTTCAATTAATTAATTGGATTTTTCAATCATCTTTTTTAACTTCATAAATGTATTTACTATCACTTCTGATTAACTTAAAAGCAATGTTATCCATTCCTTCTGAATAAAGGAATTAATAACTTTCAATAAAGAAATGAATAAATAACCTCAAACTTTAGAATGGTGATGTCTACAGCACTTAATGTATACAATGACAGTTTCAGTGAGTCAGAGTTGCAGTCATGTTTTCAGTCCAATCATGTGGATTCTAGTTTCAAAGTGACTTTTGTTACTTTTCTATTTTGTTGATACATACAATAAATTGCTGAGTATACATTCTTTATATCACTGAGTTTTAAGCTTTGTGTTACAGCAAAGATAGCCAGTGAAAGAGGTGATGTAACCTGTCTTTTGCCTTCATTATATTCTGCTCTAATTTGTCAAATTTTCTAGAGTTCATTGTTTGGTTTACATAATTCAATAAATCAAGGTTGTCTGACATCTGTCGTACATAGAGATGTGTTCACAAAGAGTCTTCATGGTCAAACATACTGTACAAGCAAGATATCAATATAAGGAAGGTTAAAGATATTTTAAAAAATGTATTGTTCCCAGCATTTCCTGCTCGTTTGAATTCTTTCCTTGACCAGAAGCGTATTCATGGGGATTGTGATTAAAAACTCAGTGATGGTGAATGGCTGAACAGTGCTACCTGTGGTGGAGAGAAATGTTGAATTACAGCTGCCTTTTCTGCCTTGTCATTCTCTCTTTGTGAGGTGTCAGTGGAGCACTTTCTGTTCAGTGTTGATGAACAGATGATCACATGATGATGAACACCTCTTTCTTTTGACCACTGCTGTGCTGGGGAATTTTCTCATGCTTGCAGTGATTCTGAAAAAAGTCACAAAGATTGCAAAAAGCAGAGATTTAATTCAGAATCAAAAAGTTAAACTGGTCCAATTTCATTTCAGCAGTTTTTAAATAATACTTATTAATAATTAGGAGGAGAAGAAGGAGAAGAATGGTTTAAAATGAGAATAGACAAAAATATGGATGTAATCTTTTGTCTGTCATGTGAAATTTCTCAAAAAACATTACTGTTTTGTTTAACTTTTCTTTTTTGTTTTGTTCATCCATCTCTGCATTTTCCAAACCATCTGTGGGAATGCAAAAGCAGGGAAAGACATTGGATGGCCAGTACAGTATTTTATTTTGTGTTGGATATTTTTATATCTAATGCAATGACATACATTTTATTAGATATAAACAGATATAACCATAACATATATTTGTCATTTGAGTGTTCAAAAGTGTCCAAATAGTTTTTGAGGCCACTGTACAAAACACATGTGACAACTTGCCCCAATAGCAATGCCTCAACCGTACATAAATATAACTATATATTCACTGCCGGCCAAACATTCAGAATAATTAAAATTATTTTTATTTTTTATTTTTTTTTCAAGGTTTTTTATGCCCACCAAAGCTGCATTAATTTGATCAAAAAGACAGTAAAATCTGTAATATTGTAAAATATTGTCAATGTAGTAAATCATCACTGTTTTACAATATTCATTAGCTGCCTATTGAAGAGCAGTGATACTCTTTTAATAACTTTCCAAGAAGGAAGTTATTTTGATACAAGACTATTTTCAGCTCGATGTTTCCATGTGAGCCAAAGGGGAGGTGAGGGTAGAGCATCCAGGGCTCTAGTGTGGTGAAACTGGTCGGGCAGGTAGGTATGACACTGGCATTCCACCAATGAGACTAAAAGAAGGAGGATAAGAGGGCAGTCCTAACCATGTCTTGAAAAGCAGGTAAGAAATAAAAAGAGGGTCTCATTTTTCCTTTGGGATTGTAGAGACAGTTTGAAATCCTGCCCACCCTAATACATACTGTAGACACTTTGGATCTAACCATAGTCCTCACTCCTGTGTCTAATGGCAGACGATGACACGGTAAGACAGAAGCACTGAGTTTTGGCTGCAGAGTGAAAGCTTTCAGATTTTTTTACTGTTGTTTTTTATGCATGTGACAGATGTTAAAGTTCTGTATTGTGTGGTCTATTTCAGTAGTCTGTTTATATAAATGCATTTGAATGAGCCTGGCTTGCATGTACGTATTAGGTCTACTTAACCTCATAATTTTAGATAGTTTTGCTTTTAGTTTGTAAAGTAAAGACTTTTTTAACATGCAGACATTGTTTCACTTGTAGCATTAACTGCATTTTCCCCCTTCATTTTTGGGCCTATTTACTGATCAAACAATTTGTTTTATTAGTAAAATTAATTATTAGTGAACTTAATAATAATGTGTATATTTATATATTATATAATAGTGACATTTTACCTTAAGATTCCATTTGTTAACATTAGTTAACTATAACATTTATCTAACAATTAACAATACTTTTAAAGCATTTATTAATCTCAGTTAATGTTGAATCCATCATTTACTAATATTTTATTAAAATCAAAAGTTGTATATGTTAATATTATTTAAGGAAAGAAGGTGATTTGTGGTCAAGTATGGTGACCCATACTCAGAAATTGTGCTCTGCATTTAACTATATTGCATTTAACTGCATTTAACTATATGTATACTTTTAATATACTCTCTAAAACTCTTTATTTTGACTGATTCATATTAGGAATTAAATGGCACTGCACCAAAAATGTGACTGGTCTGGTCTGGTTTTGGTGACTGGACAGGTTGAATAGGCTAACCAAAGTATTTGGCAGGCAGTAACCAAAAACCAGATTCCTGGTCGAGCTTTGTGCTATATTGTGATACTTGAAGAGTGGTAGCTATGGTGTATGTAAACTACATGAATACAACATGAATTCAATACAGATTTAAAGGCCAGAAAACATGACCCACCTGTCAAATCCTGGCAAGGTGTGAAACACACACAGTTGCTGTGACACGGCAGGTGTAAACGAACGGGTTTATTATTATTATTTGGTCAAGCAGTGCAAGCACTTACACACCTACTCACTGGACTGAAGAGAGACATCTTCTGAAGGTGAAGAGAGAAAAAGTGTCGTCTGTGGCATTCAAAATACATCAGTCACAAAACACAACTCAATACTCTATATTTGAAAGCATCTGGTTCAAGTGCATAGTTTCTGAAAGTGTAGGCCTACTGCAAATACAATGCATAACATGAATGGACCGTTAAGCCATCATTATATAGGCTACCCTTACAAAAATTTACCATGGTTTTATTACAAACGAAACCAAAAACAGAAGGTTATAGTTAAACCATGGCAACCACAAATTAACTATGGTTTTGCTACAATAACCATAGTTTAACCATGGCATTTGAAGTAAAATCTTGAATGGTTCTTTTGAGCCCAGTTGTTGTTCAATCGATTTGTGGAAAGATTTGATTCTCGAGTTCAGCTCTTTGACTTATTCAGTTGCAACAATGAAAGGCTTGCTAGAGGGAATATATAGTATAATATTATGAACTAGACCACTTTTATTTACTTAACTTTTGAAGTCATCTTCAGAAATCCTCCTTTTGTTTTCCACAGAGGAAAGAAAGACCTATGATTTTGGAATGACATGTCAATGAATACAATTCCTATATATTTTTACTGAACTATTCCTGTAAATATAAATACTTCCTGTAATGATATACAACTAGAAGAAGAGACATAATATTTTATTGTTGTGCTCACAAAGAAGCAATCCATGTTATCCTAGTGACCAAACTGTTTATGTCGTTTAGCGTAGAGACATCAACACTTTGTTAAAGGCAATCTGCCAGCCTTTCCTCAAGACAAAGTCTTTCCCAGAAAACAGTGCCCTCCACACAAAAAAAAAAAAATAAAACAAAATAAAACATGCTTGCATCTGTTCAGTCATATTATGGATGAGAATGGATTGGACAGTCTGGACAGATACAATCAAAGAAGTGAAAATGAGCAAGTCGGGGACATGAAGAAAGTTTCAAAGCTGCATGTTTACTACAAATGGCATTTCAGGTGAAGTTAAAATATTGTACAGATTGGCATCATGGAAAGATTTGTAATAACCCCAATATAGACCACAGAATGGAATTATATGCTACAAAAACTTTTTTTTTTCAAAGTTCAACAAGAACAAAGATTATTTGGAGTATGTTTTGCAAGAAAATACTATTTCAGTCTTTCTCCTTCAAAATTTCTAATTTATTTTAATGTGTTACTTGCCGCATTGTAATTAACTGTGACATTTACTTCTAACTGTACTAGTGAAAATTATTTCTACACCTTTTTTTTTTCCAGTGCATTTTCCATTTATGTAGATCTGTTTCCGATCCATAAATCTTTTTGAGCCATTTCACACGGCTATTCAGAAAAGAAAACCACAACTTTGATTTTTAAAGCATGTCTTTTTTTTGAAGAGATTTTTCAAACCATTATCAAGGTTTGATAATGGCAAAACAAAGCAAAACAAAAAGTAGACCAGAAATACAAGTATACTGACATATTTGTTACGGCATTTGACTAGAATGTAGATCTCAAAGAATTCTGGTGGGTGAGGAAAGTCAAGGTATTTCCCTTATTTAGGACAAGGTACACAAACAAATTGTAAGAGCAGTGTGTGGCATCTTTTGTGTTTTAAAATGACAATGGTTTTACAATGAACTTGTCAAACCACACCAACTACAGTAGAGCTAATGGAAAAGTTTATAATAATTTATGAAAACTTTCACTTTTTCTTTTCTAGAAGGACCCTCCTCCACCATACTACTCTGTGGCAGTGGACCCACAGACGCCTCCTATGAGCTACGAGGAGGTGATTCTTCAGGACAAATATGAGGTCACAGAGAAACCTGTGCCGCACTATGTTCCAAAGGATCCAGCACCAGTACAGGTAGACGCTGTCATCATCACACAGCATGTTGTTGGTATGTACTGAATCTCCTGAGTCACTCCGGTTTGGTGCTACTTTGAAAAAAAGATTTTTACGTAATCTGCTCTTGCTAATTGAAGCTAATATCTGCAAACTGTTTTTACAAATTGATCATAATCAAAACAGAGAGGGCAACTGACCCTTCACTGGGAGTTTGAATGACCGGTGATCTGACCGATCATAATTCCGAATCTGCATTTTGTAATTTTTTAATAAACTCAAACAATAAATACCATTTTGTGGCTCTTTAAGTGTCATGACAGATCGCTGTTAGCGCCTCAGCTCAAGCGGCACGTGAACCGATCAATTCTTCCTCTTTACTAGTTATAGCACAAAATAAACCTGAATGAACATCAGAAGGTATCTTGTTTAAACCACGTAAAGACATAAAAATAAAAAATAAAATCAAAAAATATTGATTTCTCAATTTTAATCGATTCTCATTTTCACAAAACAACACTGATTCTTAAAATAGTCTAGCCTGTTTTCAGTTATTGAATGGAACATTGAACCGCTCCTACCATGCAATAAATCGCTTGTGCTTTGTTACTTTTAATATGAAACAAAGGTTTCAAACTCGTACCATTTTATTACAATATTCAAACAATAAATACCGTTTTGGCGCTGTTTAATGTGAAGTAACAGATCACTGTAGCACATCTGTTCAAGAGAAGCAGCAGCAGGAAGCGCACGTGAACTGATAATCTCCTCCGCTTTAATACCAGTTTCAGTATGAAATAAACATGAATAAACATCTGAAGGTATGTTAAAAGAAGGAAAACTTACCATAATCCGTTTCCTGTTTCATGTAATCGCTCAATCAGTGTTTCAACCGGGGAAAGAACAATATGTCAAGTAACATCACATTTACCTCAGAAAAAAACATATTTGGTGACCATAAACTCATAAGTCAGCTAGGGAAATTAACTCTAGAGAGGACCATTTTGCTAAATATATACAGCATTTAACATATTCGTTATAATTTTTTTACTGTTTTTCAGTGTTTATGATTGAATAAATCCATTGAGTTTTTATGACAGCCACCATTTAAATGTTTATATTCTCCAAAA
>JAUZSZ010000120.1:8181566-8192357 GCA_034780575.1 Labeobarbus marequensis | reverse complement strand
TCTTTTTCTCCTATGATAACTTGCAGGACCCTGTTCATTTTTGTACTAAATTAGTTTTAATCGTTTAAGCACCACAGGGTCTCGTCTCCATTGGCAACTCGCACGATTCGTGTCGAATGCAAGTGACGTCGCCGGTAGCGGGCAGTGCAAGCGGCAATTTCAAGTGACATTATAATTTAGTTTCTTTTTTCTTGTCTTCACCACCTGGCTACTGTTGTAAAATGTTGAGCGATTCAAACAAACAAAAAATCAATAAATAGAACAAAATAAAAAAGACGCAAGTGCAAGTGACGTCACTCGCGGAAGCACAAGTGTCTGAGTGCAAGTCTGAGCGTGCAAGGACTGAGAGTGCAAGTGCAAGTCTGCAGACAAATCCCTTCTCTGATTAACACAACTTTATTTTTTGGACTTCATAATCCTCTGTGTTGGTTTAGTTTTGATGTGTTTCCGGATGGCAGTGAGTCATAGCAGATGAATGTGAAATGCCTGTTTGATAGATAAGCATCTCTGTGAAGCCTGCTGACTCTCTCTCTCTCTCTCTCTCTCTGTGTGTGTGTGTGTGTGTGTGTCTTTATTTTGAATTAATGTCTGTTTTCATACTTTAATGATAAGCTTTCCAAAAGGTAAACCAGTAGCTCAACCATGACATGTGTCTGAGGTTATTATGCATGTATGTGTGGGTGGCACGCTTGCGTCTTTATAGAAGGTTGTGAGGCTGAATTATTAAAGATCGGAGGTCTGCTTCTTGTTACACTAAAAAACCAACCTCTGCTACCTATCACTGGATATCTGCGTCATGATCAATCCCTCCATATCATTACCTCCTTGATCCCCGTCTGGACTGTGTGAATGTCTCTTGGAGTTTTAGACCATGGGATTATGGGAGGGAGAATTTAAGTAAAGCTGCTGTTCTAAAGTTTGGGTTAGGGATTTGATAGTGTGTTACTTTACAAAAGACAGAGATCTGCTATAAATTTGGCTTCTTGTAACTTAAGACTCAACGCTTCTGGATTCCATCTAATTTGGCTCCATTCTCGCAGCAGGGGTCTGGTATATGGTGTGTGTGTGTGTGTGTGTGTGTGTGTGGTGTCTGATGTGGTGTAGATCTACAATATCCAGGTCCTATGCACTTTTTTTGGCTGCACATGCTTTGTGTGTGTGTGTTTGTGGTAGATGTTTCTGGTTCACTGGCACATAGTTTGCTGCAAGCTGCAGTTTTCAGATATTAACTGTTTGCTTTTATCTTCTGGGTGTAGCTTGACAGTCCTGGGTCAAAGGTTTTGGATTCACACAGATTACTTTAAAGTGATGGTGTAAAACCGGGGTCTCAAACTCAAATTACACTAGCCAGGCACTGTTCTGAAAGTCTTTTTACATACATGAATTTTAGCTATAAACAGTTATTGCCACGGTTATTGATGCATGGTCAGACAGTTATTTAAATATATAAGGGCTAAAATTTCATGTTGTCAATATGATTTGTGTATTTTGTTAGCTAGAGTGAGGTAATATTGTAGATTATATGTTCTGTTTGTGTATGTGTGTGAGTCGAAAGTTGAATCTGTGGAATTTGGACTGAATGCTCTTTTTTTGCTTTCAGTCTTTGGCAGCATTCATTGCTATGACTCACCTTAATATGTGTAAATATTCACAATTATTTCAATATTCACAACTTTATGGAAAGCAGGCCGATTCCTCATACAGCATTACAAATCAGAGTGTCTGTTTTCACTTGTTTATTTGACACTGTTAATAACACATACTCAGCATTTTAAATGAAAAAAATAAAATAAAATCATATATCGAAAAATAAATTTCACTGTAAAATGTGGTTCCTATCAAAAACATATCTCCACTATGCAGCTATTCCTCATCAGATGAAGATGAGAAAAGTTCTGAAGAAAGAAAGAGTCTCAGAGAAGATGAAAAGAGATCCTGCTTTCAGTCCATCACTGCAGGAGAGAAGGATGTGAGAAACAAGGATGGTGAGAATGTGATAGAAAAAACGGTAAGCAGTCACGCTGCACAGCCTAAATGAAGATGGGTTAGATTAGTTTACTCTTACTGTTTTTCTTTTTTCTGTTTTCTGACAGCTATGTGCTTTTATGACAGCTCCTCATTAATCAGCATCTTTTTGTAATGTCTTCATGAGATCTACAGTGGCTCCATACATCCTCTCACACCCCTTATGAGTCTTCACTGTCTTGCCCCACTCTCTCTCTCTCTGGGTCACTTTGTCTCAGTGTTCCTTCCTCGCTGAGGGGTGTATGTGGTTGTGCTGCTGTTAGACCACTAACCATGTTTTTTATTCCTTCACTCACACTGTGACCAGTCTTTTATCAGTCTTTTTATCTTCCTCTCTTTCTCCTACTGGTAGACAGAAACTTTGGGCACATATATTAAAGTGTTAGTTCACCCAAAAATGAAAATTAGTCCATGTTTTACTCATCCTCAAGGCATCCTAGGTGTATATGACTTTCTTCTTTCAGATCAATCCAGTCGGAGTTATATTAAAAATTGTCCTTGCTCTTCCAAGCTTTATAAAACGTGCCTCACTCAGCTCCGGGGGGTGAAAAAAGGCCTCCTGTAGCAAATCAATGTGTTTTTGTAAGAAGAATATCCATATTTAAAATGATATGAACATCTTTCATTCACTTCGGCTAACTGTCATAGGCAGAAGTCATTCCGGCGGATGATATAGGATGTAGTACGTGGGCGTAGCGCACACGTCGGTGATTAGTGGTGAATGCGGAAGCGCGACAAAACAAACAATCAAAAAAACATTTGTTATGAATTAGAAGTTCAAAACGAGGATTTGTAAAGAAAAATATCGGAGGATTTCGATATAAGCCAAGAGGAGACTGGTTTTCCTTTGGTAAAGTAAGGAAACTTTGCTTCCTTTGCTTTCGCGAGACGCACACACATATGCGCTATGCCTATGTCCGGCAGCATCCACCAGAAAGGCAGTCTCTCGTGAACACGTTTACGACAGTTAGCGGAAGTTACACAAAACTGTTTATATCGTTTTAAATATGGATATATATTTTTTTACAAAAACGCATCAGTACGCTACTGGAGGCCTTTATTCACGCCCCGGAGCCGTGTGAGGCATGTTTTAATATGGATGGATGTGCTTTATTCGACTATTTGACTTTTGGACTGTTGAACAAAAACACTCGCCCATGCCATTATTAAGCTTGGAAGAGCAAGAACAATATAACTCCGATTGGATTCGTCTGAAAAATGAAAGTCATATATACCTTGGATGCCTTGAGAGTGAGTAAAACATCGGCTAATTTTCATTTTTGGGTGAACTATCCCTTTAATGAATGTGAAACACTGCACAAAGCAACAGCAGAATATATTTGGTGTTTAATATGCTGTTCATAAACTATTAGAAACCAAGCAACTGAAATGAAAAATGATTAATGGGTATTCATACTGACCGTGATTTGCAGCAACAAAGCAATTTTCAAAATTATTTCAAAATATATGACTATTTAAAAATTAGGACTAACAGAATAAAATAATTGCGCTCAATTAATTCGTGACAGTTTTAGAAAGCACGATCAAACAGTAATAATTTGATAAATATGTGTTTTATTTATCTATTTATTTTTTATTTAGCTGCAATTATCCACGAACCCTCAAACCCCCTCTTGCAGGGGTCCCCAGTTTATATACTTCTGGAATAAGTTAACTTGCCTTTTGTGATTTTACAGATTAAATTTATTGCAAGCAATTAAATGAACTTCAGACAAAATATTCAAGAATTCTGTTTATTATTAATTACATTCAACCACACCCAACATTACTTGCTTTTTCCACATCATATTTCATTAGGACACAGTGTCATTCAGAGGCAAGACAACATTAGTGACATAAAATTGACCACTTTTGAACTCCTCTTGAGAAATTGAGCTGTTCTTATGAAATAAACATTTCAGCAGTGCACCATTCAAAGATTCTGAAGTCTTCTATCTGTATTCCGCTCTCTTTTTCCTGTCAGACGGTACCCCACGGATTGTCTCGTCTTTCAGTGAGCGCGTAGTAGCCCCGGGCGAGCCCTTCTCTCTCATGTGCGCGGCCAAAGGCGCTCCACCCCCTACCATCACCTGGACACTGGACGACGAGCCGGTAGCGCGGGACTCGGCGCACCGGGCCAGCCAGTACACGCTCTCCGACGGCTCCACTGTCTCGCACGTCAACGTCACCAACCCCCAGATCCGTGACGGGGGCGTGTACCGCTGCGCCGCACGCAACTCGGCCGGTAGCGCCGAGTACCAAGCGCGCATAAACGTAAGAGGTGCCTGTCTACTTTTCAATCTCAGTCGTTTAGGGTTATAACCCGCCACCTCCCCGACCCTTGACCCCTGAACTCCTCCACCTCATCTCAAGTCCAGATATCATCGCTTCCTATCAACTCAAGTGTCATTGTGTATGTGCGTGGGTGGGTGTATGTGTGTGGGTGGAGCGTCTTATGTTGTTTGTTCATCACAGTGCTGTCACCTGTGCGTTTTCTCATTCTTTCTACTGTCAGATCATCCATTTGTGTTCTCGGTATCTTTCCACTTCTCCTGTTTGTCTCTCCATCTGCTGAGTCTTTGTTCCCCTCTTTCACACATACACGGTGTCTCTGTCTCGATGTCGCCGGCTGGCTGGCACACGTGTGGTGTCCTGGCTGTTCTGGGACAGAGTGGAGATCTGGCAGCAGAGAGACGCCATCACGCCAAAGAGAAAAGAGACATGTCAGCTAAGAAACCAGACTGAGAGGACAGAAGACGAGTTGAAACAGTAGAAAAGGGTAGAAATGAGAGGGAAAATACTTAAAAACTCAAAGAAAAAACTCAAAGAAGAAGAGAGGAGGATAGAAAGGTGAGGAAAAACTCAAATTAGAGAACAGGAGACAAGTTGGAGCAGAGACAAGAGAAGAGGACACAAATGGAGAAGCAACTCAGAGTGGACTAAGATGTAAAGTGACTGACCACAGCTTATTTTTATGTGCAGTTTATTATTATTAGAAGATTGAAGATTAGAAGACACCATAATAAAAGGCCAGTGGGAAAAATAACATTTAGAGTAGGGATGAAATGAAAGGAACGTTAGATGTTTTCCTCTGTGTAATGATATGTGATTTCTTCTGTTCCGTAGAGATTATTGAAAAAGTATGTAGACCAGGGACTTGGTTTTATCCATCAGTTATTGATTGGATTTTAATATGTGGCTGTTTTACTCAAAAATGAATGAAAACTTGCAGTCAGTTGTGGTTTGGTGGTGTTTAGACAGACTAAATGATGTTGAGAAGTCTGGTATAGTCACCAGAAAGAAGTCAGTCGTTTCACTGGAAAATCGAGTTATGACGAGTTATTATTGAGTTATATGTTGTTGTTTTTTTGGATTAATAATTTACAATAAGATCTATAACATGCATATACAAAGTAAATAGGGTGAATTTTCATTTCATGTTAAATAATGGTATGGAGATTCCAACAAAAACAGTGGCAAATGTATATAGACTATGATTTTTAAATCTTTAGATTAGCAATGATTAATGATTATTTCACTAAGTGGAATTCAAAGTTCTGCTCATGGTTACCTGGATAACTTGCTACTAAGTGCCTCAAAAAATTATTTGAATGTCTTTTAACTGATACTTTTTGGTACATTTGGAAGGGAGTAACAAGAGGCATTCACTCTGACCTTGAATATCTTTTAAATATCTAATGCCACTTACCTGACAATCACTGACAATTCCAGTAATAATTTTATCCACAGAATCACTTGTTCTGTCAACCCGATACCATGTATACAAAGATACAGACAGATAAATCCCATTACGCCATTACTCTCAAAGTTGCGTTCAGTCAGTCAGTCGGATTAAGTTTGTAAGATCGAGACAGTTTTGTGCATATTATGCATCAGACGGTCAGTGAGCGGACTGGGGGTGGTCCATGGGCGTGTCGTCTGAGTCTCAGACTAAGAGTGATATTGAGTCGTGTTGACAGGCCTGTTGAATTCACCCTCTCTTCCTCTCTCTCCCTCTCTGAAATGTTCAGTTATGACACATCTGTCTGCTTTAAGGAGACATGCCAGGACAATCATTGCAGTGAGAATGAGACCCTGTGCCACGGAGCCACAGTTGTGCGCACACACGCTGAATGATACCAACGCTCATGGACACACTCATAGTGTCTTAAAACACTACTGCCTGACTAATACACTCTGACCACAGTACGCTCATGAAAACTGACAGCATTGACTTTCACACGCACCCTATCCATATCATGCACACGCATTTATTCTTGAGATGATCGTTTCGCAACAAAATATTTAACAAACACAGACATTCGTGAGCAATCAGGCCCCATTCTTTCTGTGAACAGCACAATAGCGGTGCTCAGTTCCTGTCTGGATCCTTATCTAAGTTTATACATTCATATATTATGTTTGAGAACAAAAGAAAAATAGAGAAATAGTAAGACAGCCAGAGAATAACTGTGAAGAAGAGAGAAGAGGGATACTGTGCGACAGTCTTCTTGAATAATACATCAGGGTTGACTTGTCAGAGCAGGGACTTCAAAGCACAACGCACGCTGAGCTGAGAGAAAGGGAGAGAGCGCAACAGAAGAAGAGAGAGATACGAGGATGAGGAGTGGGATGTTAGGGAGGACGAGAATATTTGTGTGTATAAAATCTACATATGGCCCATCGACAATTTATAAACCGATCCGCTCTCCATTTTGAGGCAAACAAAATGTGCTTCTACAGTACGTCTTCTCGTTCTTCTGGTTCCTCTGTTTTTTTTTACTCCTAAGCCACCTTGTCTCAATTCTGATTCTTTCTGTTTTTTTTTCATTCTGCATCTTCAGGCATTGGCCATTCAAATCTTCAAAGTGTCCCACCATCCATTTGTTCGTACACCCCTCCATCCTCGTGTGTGATCTGAGAGCAGAGTCCTGAAGAATTCATCCTTCTCTTTTTCCCAAAACAAAGAAAACAAAACAAACACGAATCGGTCATTACTAACCTTTTCAAATTTGGCAATGACTGGTCTTGCTAGAAAGAACCAGAAGCTGTTAGCATATGCTAATCATATTAAAGGGCATTCGCACAGCAGTTTGCAGTAACAGAGCAAGTTGCAACCATAGTTGGTGATTTGAGGTCACTAGAGACCAAAAATTGTGACAAATCTGGACAAAATTTAAGCGAATGCACAGCAACTACCAGACAGTGGAGCTCACGTTATTTGCTTCATGACACTGCAGTTGAGCAGTAATGCTCACTAGCAATCAAAACAAGCCTAAGGTTCTATTCAATTCAAATCACCTTTATTTGTATAGCGCATTTCATGATGCATATAGTTTCAAAGCAGCTTTTTATGAGATGCATGTCTCTACATTACAATTAAGAGTAATTTGTTGTCAGAGGTGACTGTCAAAGTTATGTCCATATGGCAGAAATGCACAGTTCTAGGATAATACAAATCAGGCGGTTAGTTAATGACATGTATTCAAGCAGAAACGATGAACACGATTAAGGCAATGATTACATGTTGTGATCATAATTACAATGTAAGGAAAATTTGGGAGTTCTGTATATTTACAATGGTTGTGCAGTCTCTAGTTATCTTGGAATGGGTATCCCGAGGTAGAAACAGAAAAGCAAATAGAGAATCATTAGCAGAGCTGCTGTTCATGACATTTCAAGCAAAGAATAATCAAGTGCATTTGATTTGACATAAATGGAGTACAAGGCTATGAGATGCATTTTTTGTACTCCTTTAGTGGACTTTGCAATCCTAGATAATACCAAAAGTTCAGAGTTTTGCAACCTTAAAGAGTGTGATGGATTGTAGCATGATAGAAGACTGGTTCTAGAAGTTCACTAGATCTAAACCATTTGGGGCTTAATAAATAGCAATACTTTGCAATCGATATGAAACTTAATAGGTAACCAGTGTAGAGATTGTAAAATTTGGGTGGTATGATCATAGTCTCTTGACCTGGTAAGAACTCTAGTAGCTGCATTTTGGACTAACTGTAGCTTGTTTCTTGAAGACGCAGGACAACCACCTAGTAGTGCATTACAATATTCCAGTATAGAGGTCTTTAATGCATGAACTAGATTTTCTGCATGAGGTGGTTTGCTGGTTTTAGTTGGTTGAAGCTGGCTTAGCTAATCTCCTAGCTTTGCTAACCTGGTTTAGCTAATTTTGCTGGACTTAAAAGCTAAAAAGTACCCCAAAACCACAAAATTAGACCAGCCTGACCGGCTTAAAGACAAGTTATCCATCTTAGGCTTATTTAAACTTTTTTTTTTTTTTTTGCACTACAGCGACTTGGCAAACTGCAATGTTTAAATCACTGTCAGTATGAACGCCACCTTACACTTCAGACTACTGACCAGTTCCCATAAAATGCAACATAACATTATAGTCTTTATTATTAAAAGCTATTCAGTAGCTGATAGCATTTGTCTGTTAAGGCCTCTGCTCTCGCAGTCCTCAATCCTTTAAATGTGTGTTTTGGGACATTGCTATGAAATGTGAAGTTGTATTTTTACTTTGTCTACACAAACACATTAGGTTAGTATTTTTTTTGTTAAGATTACACCACACATAGCATTACTATCAAGCTAACAGTATGAAACACACCTCATTCATTTGTTGAAATTATATAAAGGCATGGTTCATCTCTATGATATGTGCCAAGCTATGATGAAAGATACATTACAAGACACATTGAAACAGTAGATGCACACACATATTACAACACATTCTCTGCTGTGAAGACCAGGAGCATTCTAACCCCCTCCTTCCCATCCACCACTTGCTCCTCTCCTTTCTATCGCCCACATTTCTCCCTTCTTTACCCCAAATATTCATGCAAAACCTGGTCCCCCATCTCCCTCTCATTCTCAAATCCTTCTCTTTTACCCTTTTCTACCCGGCACATTCTCCTTCTTTTTTGTCTTCCTCTGTTTTCCCCCCTCTCTCTCTTTCTTTCGCTTTCTTTTCTCTCTCTTGCAGGTCCTCCCAGTATCCGGGCCATGCGGAATATCACAGCTGTGGCCGGTCGCAACACTTTCATTAACTGTCGTGTGATTGGCTACCCCTATTACTCCATCAAGTGGTTTAAAGACGGGACAACGCCGTTGCCAGACAACCATCGTCAGGTGGTGTATGAGAACGGCACTCTGAAGTTGAGCGATGTGCAGAAGGGTGCGGATGAGGGGGCGTATCTGTGCAGCGTGCTCATCCAACCCCAGCTCTCCATTAGCCAGACTGTCTATGTCACAGTCAAAGGTTAGTTATTACTGCTAATGATTTTGGGGATGTTTATGGCCCGTTAAAAAAGCCACAAGCAGGCACAAGTCACCAGATAAACCAAAGAAAAAAAAGAAAAGGTTTTCTACATTTGATTTGGGGCTGTTTATACACAGGTTTCTAAGCAGAAAAAAATTGTGATATTTAAAATACCTAAAATTAGTGTTGATCATTTTGGATTTAGCATGAAATCCTTTATACCAAAGTTAATCTTTAGAAATATAATAATCAAATATATGTTGTTTACTTATTTATTTATTTATTGGTTGGTTGGTATGTCAATTAGGATATTTCAATAAAATAAATAAATAAAGTTATTATTTTATTTTATAGATTTTTTTCAAAGAATACATACAATTCACACCAGTCTTGTAAATAGTTTTTACAAAAATGTAATGCATTTATATGAGTTAGTCACACTGGATTTATTGTGAGATTTTTGTGAACATTTTCACATGAATTTAGTTTTCATCAGACATGGGTGCAGTCTTTGTGTGAAATATTGTGTTTGCATACTGGATATTTGTATGCATTGTTTAGTCACAGTGGATTTTATGGAAGCAATTCTGACTTTTTTTCTGGCAGTTGCGAGTTTATATTTTGCAATTCTGATTTTTTTCACAGAAAAAAAAGACACTATAAACTCGCGATTGTGAGTTATAAAGTCAGAATTGTGTGATATAAACTCGCAATTGCAAGTTAAAGTCCAGTTTTGAGGTTCATCTCTCACAATTCTGACTTTATAACTCGCAATTGTAAGTTTCTATCATGCAATTATGAAAAAAAGTTAAATAACCTTTATTTTTTTATTATTTTTTTTTTTTTCAGTGGCGGAAACGGGCTTCCATAGGATTTAGTTTAAACTAGATATAAAGCAATTAAACAATGCCTTTTGTGCTAAGCCTGAAATATCCATTTAACTATATCCATTTTTATTGTTTTATTTATTTCCATTTTGTAAGTTACAGTGTTATTGTATTGAGATTGAGCATTGTATTTTTATTCATATAATATTTATTATATATTTTCTGTTCTCATTTTAATTGTAGTTGGATTTTTAATAATTTTGCCATGTTTTTTGTCCTAAACACAGCAGCTTTTGTTAAATGTCTACATAGTTATTTTTAGGGTTTTTTATTTATTTATTTATTTATTTTTTTTTAATCTCACTTTTTAGTACATCAAGTGAAACCAAATTAAAAATAAATAAATAATTAAATTAAAACAAAAATAACTTTCAGTTTTAGATAACTATAACCTTGGTAACTTAGGTCCTTTTTTTAATTGTTCATGTGCCAAACAGTTACTTAAGGCATCCACATCAAATGAGAAAATTCAACAATAGGCTTTAAGCTAATTGTTTTAGTGTGAAAACTGCAAATACTTTATTTTTTAATGTCATTTAGTAACATTGGATTTGGTGTGAAGAGGCCACTCTGAGAGGATTTTTGGACTTGAGCCTAGTC
>JAUZSZ010000120.1:8129086-8139307 GCA_034780575.1 Labeobarbus marequensis | reverse complement strand
AGCTTTAATTTTCTGTCATTATGTTTCATAAATGCTCATATTATTATTGACTGGCTGCCAGGATGCTTCTCTAGTTTTATTTTAGTATCATCGAGAAACCGTTTTTATTATTATTATGATTTTTTTTTATTTGGATGTTTTCTGTTTTCATTGTGTATGTTTTTGTCTCTTTTTTTAAATGTCTCTATAGATTTTATTTCTTTTTTTCATTGTTTTAGTATTGTGGCTCACTAAATGAAAATGAGGAATGTTTTCTTGGCAACTAGCTGAAATAATTGCTTGATATATTTTATTTCACATTTAATTCATTTCAAGTAACACATTTTTTATGTTTATTTATTTATTTATTTATTTTCTTCTTTTTTCTTTTTTGTTGTAGTAGTTTTGGTTAACTATAATAACCCTGTTGTGTGTGCTTTGCTGATGACTCCTGGTGGGCACATTCAATCTGAAAGCCAACTTTCCCACCCACTGATACAGTCTTTTATTACTCTGAAATGTTTTACTCTTAACTGTTAACTTGTTTATTGCGTACATTGTTCTTTCAGGGGAAGATATTGTTGCATGGATCGCTAATCGATTCAGAATAGATGCAACGGGTAAGTCAAATACATAATTGTTTTTTTAGTAATATAATAATTCTGAAAAAATATATATCCCACTCCAGATCCGTATAAAGTATTTACAGATATGCTTTAAGATATTCTTGCTATGCAATTTGGTGTCTGTTCATTTGGGTCTTACTTAAATGCATTAAGTAACTTTCTCACTCTAAATGCTTAGAGGCCCGAGCTATGGGGACCATGATGGTGGCGTTTGGGTACATCTATCCACTACAAGATCATAAGAGACTCATCCTTAAACCAGACACATCCCTGTACCGCTTTCAGGTAACTTTCACAAACAACCTTCAAATACTGTGATAACATATCATTATGGTTTCCGTAAAAATATTAAGCAACACAACTGTTTACAACATTGTTAATAATGAGAAAAGTTTCTTGAGCACAAAATCAGCATATTAGACTAATTTCTGAATGATCATGTCTGGAGTAATGGTTGCTAAAAATGTAGCTTTGCCCATTACAGAAATGATTAACATTTAAACATATATTACAGTCGAGTCAGTTGTGATAATATTTCAGAATATTACTTATTTTACTGTTATTGATCAAATAAAGAGTCCTTCCTTCCATATGCTTTGTACTAATCTTTTCCATTCCAACTTCTTTACATTTCTTCTTCCAGACCCCATATTTTTGGCCTGCGCAGCAGTGGCCGGTGGAAGACACAGACTATGGTGTGTAATCTTCTTTCATTTTTCATGCATGCTGATAGGTTGTCATAGCTATAATTCACAGTGAGGTTATTCATTATTCTTTAAACAGCTGTCTGAGATGAAGAATGTGATGAATTGCTTTCATGCTGAGTCATATCACATCTTTAAATTGGCTTTTACTGGCAAGGTCAGATGTTTATATGTGTATTTCCAGCAATTTATTTGGCAAAGAGAAATATACGCAAGAAAGGAATGTTGGAGCTGTATGAACAGGTAATTGAACATCTTATCCTTCATTGTCTTAATACTCATGTATTAAATATATATTCATTTCTCTGAAATCCTATGTTTGTAATGCAGAGGAAGAGGAACTCACTATAACATGACAAATTACAAGACTAGACATAAAATGTGTATGTTTCTCTACTCAGGAACAGTACAACAATCTTTACAAATGGATGAATCACAAGTGGGATTTTATTGTAATGCAGGCTAAAGAGCAGTACAGGTGGGTCACACTTCACTTTAAATTTTGCAGAATATTCATGATTTATCATGGCTCAATCAATCCGTGTATACACAGGTTAGTGAATCTAAGTGAATGTTTTTCTTGCTCAGGCATACACTGTCTGGCCAAAAAAAACGTATTCTGATATTTCATTTGACAGCTTTTAGCTTTGATTACTGTGTGTATTTGTTGTGGCATTGCTCCAACACCACATTTATTTCCATCAAGAGTTGCATGAAGTTTTGGCTGAAATCTTATATGGACAATGGGATAGTCAAACCCTTCTTTAAAGCCGACTCCATCAGATCTCAAAGAATTTCAGAAGGGTTAAGGGCACAACTCTATGGTGACCAATTCATGTGTGAAAATGATTTCTCATGCTCTCTGAATCACTCTTTCGCAATTTGAGCCCAATGAATCTGGTCATTGTCATCCTAGGTACTTTTTCAGACATGTTTCTTTATTAAAAGCTACACACTGCATCAATTAGGGTTAAAAGAATTGTTGCCGAAAATATATTAATCACTACAAAAATAATCCAATCCTAGACCCTTCAGTACTTGCTTATTTAAATCCAAACAGCAACTTTTTGGCCAGGCAGAGAGTATTTTATTTATATAGCTATTGGTTTCTGCATATACACTGGTGGCCAAAATAATTAGAACCCTTGGCAAATTTAGAGAAGTTTCAGTTGTTTTTGTTGAACTGGCTATTACAATAATCATAAAACAAGCTATTGCCAGAACTACCTGTGTTGGAAGGAATCTGCTGGAACATTGAAAATGATGGATTGGCCCCCTCAAAGTCCGCACCTCAATCCCATCAAGCAAATTTGGGGCGAGTTGGAAAATAAACTGGACAGATCTACATTCAAACGGAAGCCTTTGGCTTGAGTTGCAGAAGGAATGGGATAACATTAGTGTTGAAGTTCTCAGGAAATATATTGACATTATGCCAGAGAGATGTGCTGCTGTAATTGCTGCAAAAGGTGGACATATCAAATATTAAAGTTAAAAGTAGATCAAAATAGTACAACTCACTTCATCTGATATCTGTTGTGCTAAGAGCAACCATCTGCATGTTTCATAAACATTATGAAATGAAATCATGTTTTGGAGGCAAAAAGGGTCAATTTTTTTCAGATCTGTCAGGTGTTCTTGCAATTTTGGCCACCACTGTATAGTTTCTATTTTTTGTATTTCATATTTTCATATTATTATGACACATTTTGAGAATCATTAGAATAAAATTACTCTCATTTCTATCTGTAGATGCTAAGAGCTTGGCTGAGATGCTTATCAGGTAAGGATATATTTAGAACTCTGTCTACAGATTAAACTCCAGAATTAAAACTCAAAATGAATTCCTCATGTAATTTGTGTTTAAGGAAGTGGCAGTGGCAATACATTTTTTCCCTGTCTTTGTGTGTGTCTGTCTGTGGTTGTTTTGTACCTGGAGCAGTAAGAACAATCGAAGTTTTGACACTCCTGTGAAAGGCCCACCTCAGGGACCCCGACTGCACATAGATATCCCCCGCGTGCAACTGCTCATCGAGGACAAAGAGGGAATCAAACAGATAGGTCAGTGTGTATGTGTTTGCATATATGCAAATCATATGCTATTGCATTATATTAAACAAAATCTGAGATGGAGTTGAGTTGATTCCTAAAAGATACATCAATGAAAAAAAAACCTGAACTCTTAAAACTAAATTTTTCCTCAAGGTATGTGTGTATTTCTCTGTTGTGTGCAATAGGTGAAGACAAGGCCACCATCCCTGTGACAGACACTGAGTTCAGCCAATCAGTGAACCCTCAGAGCTTCTGTACAGGCGTGTCTGTGCATCACCCCGCCCTCATCCAGAACACAGGCCCTTTGATTGACATGTCAGACATCAGGCCGGGCACCAGTATGTCACAGCTCACCCACTCATTCCGTAACAGATGGAAGATGGTATAATTAGTGAAGGTTTCATACACCCTCTAATATTACTTTTCTCAGATCCAGTATCGAGGAAGAGTGTGAAGTCTGCGCACAGCACGAGGAACCGCTATTCCAGCCAGTGGACTCTGACTAAATGCCAGGCGTCCACACCTGCTCGCACTCTCACCTCAGACTGGCGGACAGTGGGCTCCCAGCATGGCATTACGGTCACTGAGAGTGACAGCTACAGCGCCAGCCTGTCCCAGGACACAGGTCCACACACTTACACACACACACACTTCTTTCAGATTTTAAGAATATTTATGGTCCTATTAACCAGACTTGGTCTTATTCTGGCCAAAACTTTGACAGAAAGTGTCTGTTTCACTAGCATATGAAGAGTGTCAACACTCATTCTGTCCTCTCCTGTGCTCAGATAAGGGACGAAACAGTATGGTGTCCACAGAGAGTGCGTCTTCCACGTACGAGGAGCTGGCCCGAGCATACGAACACGCTAAGCTGGAGGAGCACCTGCAGCACGCCAAGTTCGAGATCACAGAGTGCTTCATCTCTGACAGCTCCTCTGATCAGATGACCACAGGCACCAACGATAATGCAGACAGCATGACCTCTATGAGCACACCATCCGAACCGGGTATCTGTCGCTTCACTGCCTCACCACCCAAACCGCAGGATTACGACCGCGGCAAAAACGTGGCAGTGCCCATTCCCCACCGCGCTAACAAGAGTGAGTTGACAACACATTTTGGGGGTGTTAAATGTTTATTGTTAGAGAACTTCCTCCCTAGACCACAAAACCAGTCATAAGGGTCGATTTTTTTAAATTGCATCATCTGACAGCTGAAATAAATAAGCTTTCTATTGATGTATGATTTGTTAGGATAGGACAATATATGAGATACAACTATTTGAAAATCTGGAATCTGAGGGTGCGGAAAATTTTTTTTTGAGAAAATCACCTTTAAAGTTGTCCAAATGAAGTCCTTAGCAATGCACATTACTAAACAAAAATTAAGTTTTAACATATTTACGATAGGAAATTTACAAAATATTTTCATGTAACATGACCTTTACTTACTATCCTAATGATTTTTGGCATAAAAGAAAAATCTATCATTTTGACCCCTTGTCATTTGTATTGTTGGCTATTGCTACAAATTTAACCGTGCGACTTGCAACTGGTTTTGTGGTCCAGTGTCTCATATTAAAGCGATAACTACAGAATAGCCTCCAACTACAGAAGCTTCAATTTAACATTGTTTTACTGCCACTTGTCTCTGTCCTACAGGTGAGTACTGTAACCTCCCCCTCTACATGAAGACGGACCCTTTCTTCCGGAAACAGGCAGAGCTGCACGACCCCTGCCCTGTGGTCCCGCCTCGCGAGGCCTCCATCCGGAGCCTTGCCGCCCGGGCATACCACACACAGGGCCGCCACATGACATTAGACCCCTCCAAGCAGCAGGCCCTGACGCTGGGCCATGGTGGCCTGAGTAGCCTGACCAGCTCAGGGGCCTCTGGTACATCAGGCCCAGCTTCAAGCGGGGCCGCTGGGAGCTCCAGCATCAGCTCAGGCACAGCCACCCTGCCCCAGAGGACTCTCACCATGCCCAGCACCTCCTCCACCTCCTTGGCCCCAAGCGGGGCAGTTGCCGCTGGAGCAGGAGCAAGTGCAGGCTCCACGGGAGGCAGCGGCCCAACGCCCGGCAGTTCCAAGGTCGGGGGATCCAGAGACTCTCTGCTCGAGAGCAGCTCGTCCGGCCTGGGCAGACTGCAAAAGCAGAATGCTGGGGCGTACTCCAAATCCTACACTCTGGTGTAGCTCACATACATACGTATACACATACAGTACGTTAACACACTCCTGGAGTCTGGGCAGGGGCGGAAATGAACAATGGCAGGACAGGGGTCTCTCTCTTTTCCTCTCTGTTACCTTTTTTTGCTTTCCTTTTTTTATTCTTCTGCTCAAGCTTTTTTTATCAGGCCTTCTCCAGGATTAAATATGCCAAACCCCAGGACACTTTCCCCAATTTTGCCTTTTTTTTTTTCTTTCATCTTACGTTTTGTCCTTCTTTCTTCCCCTCTCTCCTTTCTCTTCTCTCTTTCAAAGACACCTTGGACCTTATGCACGAAATGCTTTCCATGTGCACTTGTTCATTTGATTTCTCGACTCCAGAAAATAGGAAAAAAGCGGTTTTAAGAGATATATTGTTTCACATTAACCTGTCTAGATGTTTTTAGGCTGTCAAAAAAGTGTCTCTTTTTATGTCTCTCATACTGCAACGCATTGCCTCGGAAAGCTTATGCATAAACGAATCCACCACGGTGTCCACCTTCCGCCCCTCCTGATCCACAATGGTCTGGAAAAACAGCTCGAAGACGAAAGTCTCGACCGCCTGAATCGAGTCTTTGGGATTTTTTTCATGCAATTGATGACACAGTATAGAGTGTTATTGACTATTTTGTAAACAAACAAGAAAAAAAAGCGAAAAAAAATGTCTGGAGCCATTTTCACTGCGGATGTATGGTTACTGTACTTTTATTATTTTGTTTGGTTTTCTATTTTCGAAATTTTAAACTTTAGCACTAAGGAGGGCTGGGTGGATCCACTGAGCTTTCTCAAGCTTGTGTATGTGTGGTGTGTGTGCATGTGTATGTATATGTGTAAATATATATGTATACATGTGGCCAGCACACACCTTTAAAGGACCTCTCGACCAAGCCTGCGTGCTTGGTCTCTTGGCATCGGATTGGCTTGGAGACGCCAAGTGCCGCCCACTGAGCTACAAGGTCTAGAGTCCATCTGAAAAGGGGGGACAAGTTGGAGAGAGTATGTTAAGGGTAGATGCATCTCCCTTCTCATCTCTCTCGACTCCCTTCGATATGAAAGAAAGGCTCTTGTTTTGCTGTTTGTTGGTTGGTTCGTTCGATTGTTTGTGTTTGATCCCATATACTTATCACCCCTCCTTCCCCACCCAGACCTCCCCCAAAAGCATTACCACTTCCTCTGTCTCACTGTGAACGCCTAACAGCCTCTCCTATTCCGACAGAAAGGTGGGAAGAGGGCAGAGAGGTAGGGAGGAATTAGAGGCAGACGGGCCCGTGAACAGAGAGGGAGAGATATCTGCCGTCGCTGTGTAGCTTTTCTGCGTTTGTTCATTGTTTCTCTTTATTCTTTGCTTTCCTTCCCCACACGAAGACTCTAGTGGTCGTTCCTATTCGAAGGTCTTAGAGACTCTAGCTTTAGGTAACGCAGGGATGGATAAAGGAGGGAATGAGTGAAATGTAGGAGGGGAAGGTGTCATTCAACCCCTAAATGGATCGAAATGCCTCTCAACCCTCCTTCGTTCACTCAGTTTCCAAAGCAAAGCCCCATCACAGAGAAACTTCCAAAAATCGACAAACTCTCCCAATGATTTCAAAGGAAAAAAAGTACTACATCAGGGCTCCTGCAATACAAAAGAAAAAAAAAAAGAAAATATATTGCAATGTTTGTTGTCAAAATATATACATATATATTTCTATCTAAAGATATAGTAAATATATACGTGGTGAGAGCAGAGATTTAATGCCATATCTAATTGAAAAAGAAAAATTTTATTTTAAAAAAAGATTTGAAGACAATCGCTCAGTGGGAGGTGCAGCAGTAAGCGAGGGGAGGTGTCGATCACGAAACGCTGAGATAAACGAGTAACATAACTTAGAGAGATTGAAAAAGAACGGCAGAGGGTGTGTTTCGACATGCCGCGGTTGGGAATTCTGGGGAAAGATCGTTGAGGTTCCCAAAATAACTTCCTGTCATTGTTATAATCAGCCGGGCTGCATAGTGCAACACGCCTGTATGGTATGAAGGAGATATTTGTGGATATTTCCAAACACACTCTCTACAGTTGCTTGGAAACAATGGAAATTTGCCACTGCAACTCCAGCTCGTAGATGGACATCTGTGAATGCCATCTGAATCCATGCACCATCTCTATTGCCCAATGAATAGTTTAAAATACCCACAGTGCTTTGAGAGCTTTCCATCAGGTCCTTCAAGAGACAGTTCACCCAAAAATTTAAATTCAGTCATTGTTTACTAACCCTCACGTTGGTCCAAACCTGTACAACTTTATTTCTTTTGTGGAACACAGATGGAGATGTTTTAAAATGTCTTGTCCATACAGTGAAAGTAGGTGTGTCACAATATACTGGAATTGGCGATAAGTGAAATATACTAGAAATAATATTATAAGTAAACTAGCTCCAATAATATCTGGTTGATACTCCAACATAGTGTATTGCACCTTAATGCTGGTTGTCATACATCATAAAATGGAAACAAGAAGACGATGCAGTGTGTAAAAATAAAAGAGAAATAGAAATGGCTCTAACAGGTCTAAATGAACTAAATTTGGACCCCATTGACTTTCATTGTATGGAATAACTGATGAATAGTGAATAGATGGTGAATGATGACAAAATGTTAATTCTGAGTGAACTATTCCTTTAAGGTGAGATTGCTCCTGTGATATTAAAAATTCAAGCTTTCAGCACGTCTGATAGTTTAGATCTTATACATCAGGGGAAAGATTTCTACATTTATCCATATTTATTGGTGAGTTAGAACACACAACCCCTGAAGACTTCAGCACAGGAAATAGCACACATTTATTGTTTGTACAACAGGATTCAGTTTTATGCAGCCGCCTGAGCATATCTCATGTTAGGAAGATTGACGCAACAAATCCTAAGGTACAGAGTAGGGAGTTGTCGTGTTGGGTTTAAAAATTGAGCTGATTGAACGATAGTATATCTGTTTGTGGCATATGAAAAAAAAAAAATCTGTTTGACTTACCAGGAGATGTTTTATTGGTGGCTTGATAAATTAGGATTGTGTTAAAGTGTACCCAAAGTTGTGTAAGATAAATAAATTTGATTACCCAGATCTAACCCAAACTTCAGATAGAGTTGCGACGAATGTGGACTTGTTTTAAAAACAGTGAAAGAAGTGTTCCTCTTATTGCTGCTCAAATGCCCACTGACTGGGTTATTAAGTCTGTCTGATGGCAGACGTGCCCAGTGCATTTTGCCATGAACATGTTTCATTAGGGTTAGACCGATATCTATATCAGTATTCATGCCTGTTCAGGTGAAACATCTTGTGAAAATATTCCCTTGACCACCCCAGAAAGCCCCCACATCTCATGTTTTTTCATATTTAAAAGACAGTTGCTGACTTAAAATGAATTAGATTTTTTTTCCCCCTCGGTTGCATTCGTTATGAAAATATATGTATCCAACTTAGTTTTTGTTTGTTTCTATGATGATCTATGTTGAAAAGGAAATGCAGTTGTGTTGCGCAACAGGGCAGGCCTGTTTAGCCAGTCGAATCAGGGACACCCAAGCTCCAACCAATCACAGGAGAAGCTGTGTGGATATTGGGCGGAGTCAGGAACAGAACTCCATCCCCACACGCCTGTTTCCCTGCCCGAATGATCCGATTAGCCCCTTTTCCTCAACCAATAAAAATTCCTGCTATACCCAAGACCTCCCTGTCAGCATAATTTCTAATCTACAAATAAAGACTCTTGTATATATGAAACTGTTTTGTATAAATAATTACTATTTTCGACATCTCCATTAGCAACCAGGGCACAATTATAAGTCTGGTTAAAGATATAACTTTAAATGTGAGGGGATTAAAAAAACAAAAAAAGTATCAAATCTAACAAAAAATACTTTACACCTTGACTTTTCAATGGGGCACATGACCCAGACCAGATGTCTGGCGTTTGATTTACTTTCTCCTTTTTATAATTTGTCTTATGTTTTTATTAATTTATGTTGTTGGTTGTTTTGTTTGTTTTTACTTTTGTTTTGTTTCTACCTTTTGGTTAACTTGACGAAAAATGGCATTGCATGCTCTGAATATTTTGCTGGTTATTAAAAGAAAAAGGAAAAGGAGACAACTAAAAGTGAAAAAAGTTTAAAAAATGCGGAGGGGATTCATAAACTTTTATAGAAAAGTTGCTTAAATTTGCAATTGCTTGTGTTTAAATATACAGTTTTTTTCTATGAAAACAAAACAAAAATAGAAAAAGAGTACTCCAACACCTTGTGCAATAAAGCTATCTTTCTATGAATGGTGCCTTGTCCCTTGTGTGATTTTTTTTTGTTTGTTTCATTTTTAATAAATCTTCCATCCATCCATCCATCTATCTATATTTTACATATAAAAAACAATTAAATATTGAAAACAATTGTCTCTATAGCAATATTCTATACTTATGTAAGCAGCACTCAGTATTTTTTTTTTTTCTTTTTTCTTTTCATTAACTCGCCTTGAACTTATAGTGACACCTAGAGGGAGGCCACTAATACAATAAAAAAAGGCAGCGGCTATTTGCACTCAGTGTAAATAGCGATAGTTGCTATTTACACTGAGTGCAAATAGCAATAGATGCTATTTACACTCAGTGTAAATAGCAATTAAATGCTATTTACAC
>JAUZSZ010000120.1:8033933-8044468 GCA_034780575.1 Labeobarbus marequensis | reverse complement strand
ATCGCGTCACGGCATTGTTCGGTACAATTTATTCGGTCTTTTCGCTAATTCGGCCGAACACCGAAAATGTTTTTTTTTGCTATTTTCGGCCGAACAATTTCGGTTGCCGAACATTCGGTGCATCCCTAATTAAAACTACAAATAAAATCATAAAAAAACAGCAATTTTATCATTTGAAATAAAACAAACACAAACTGAAATGAAATATTAAAAAAAAAAAAAAAATTAACATTTGAGATTTTCGAGGCGAAGTACTAAAAATAATTAAAACTAAATAAACTTTGAGTTCAGAATGTTGTTTTCCAGTTTATCCGCCATCGACTGATTTAATCTAAACGCAAAACAAACAAAGTCAAAGTTGTCAAAGTTTCTTGCAACAAAAATACTCATATTTTAAGTTTTCCTTGCCATTTTTTGTCTTTCTGACCCTTACAGATAAACTAGCTGTCTAGATCAGGGATATTATTGTTAACTAAAACTACAAATAAACCCCTACAAAAACAACATTTTCACTACTTGAAATAAAACAAACATTAACTAAAATAAAGTAAAATAAAATATAAACTTAAATTTGTTTTATTTTAGCTAGTTGCCAAATAACATTTTTCATTTTCATTTAGTTTAGGTTGAAGTACTTAATTAAAACTTCAATTTCAGACTGTTGTTTTCCAGTTTATACGCTATCAACTACAGGAGTGACTCATCTAAACACAAAACAAACAAATGTTTGATGAAAATAAACCTCAAAGATGCCATTTTCTGTATTTTTGTAGTATTTATTTATTTTTTCAAGAAGTCCACTAACATTTGTCAAAGTTTCTTGCAACAAAATCAGTCATATTTTCATTTTTCCTTGCCTTTGGTTTTTCTTCTTTCTACACTTAGAATTAAACTAGCTGTAGAGATCAAGGTTAGTATTGTTAAATAAAATTACAAAAAATAAATAAATAAACAAAAATAACATTTTCATTAATGGAAATAAAATAAAATATAAAAAACTTAAACTTGTTTTATTTTAGCTAGTTCCCAAATAACATTTTTCATTTTCCTTTAGTTTAAGTTGAAGTACTGAAATATACTAAAATATATATAGAATTAAACTAGCTGTATTAGTCAGGGTTATTATTGTTAACTAAAATTAAAACTACAAATAAAGTCATAATTTTCATTACTTAAATAAACATTAATTGTAATAAAATAAAATATAAACAAATTTAAACTTATTTCACTGAGTTGCCAAAGTTACATTTCTTATTTTTGTTCAGTTTAAGCTGAAGTACTAAATTAATTTAAACTAAATAAACTTCAATTTCAGACTGTTGTTTTCTAGTTTATAAACTTTTTTTATTTTAGCTAGTTGCCAAAGTAACATACAACAATAGTATATCAATGATACTAAAATAACACTGAGATATAGATACTCTATATATTTGCATATGCAAATAAACTCTGTTGTGATTGGATAACCTCTTTCGCATGCGAAATTAGCAGCATACCCACTAACCTGCTGAATGTTGTATATGTGATGAGAAATAAATACGTATGATCATATAAAAAAACACAAATAATCTTTGTGTTGCATTCGTTCTGTTAATGATTGTGGAACAAATATTTTTCAACACATTTTCCCAAACATTCTTTCTCTCTCCAACTTGCAAACAGAGAAGAAAGATTTGTGAAAGACGCTGTTAATTAGCCTATAATCAAACGATTCATGACAGAAACTGACTCGCATGTTATTTGAATAAAACTGAGACAAGCCCAAAGGCAAGACTCTAGACTCCAGTTCAAAGGCTGTTTTCGGCTTGACCTTTCGCTGTTAATGTACCGTCATATCTTTAAATGTTTCATCTGAGCGACGGGAAGCTCGTTTGACCTCTTGACCTGTGCTGTTGCTCAGCAACAGTTGGTAACAGTGACTCCTAAATTAAAGACCCGCAGGTTCGTTTACTTCTCATGGATTTGAGCTAATCTTCAAAAACACAGTTACCCTGCCAACTCGAGCGCAGAACCACAGGAACCTCAAGACTGAAAAACTTCTGCAAACGCTACAACAGCACTGCTAATATATACACCAAACTATGATATTTCGATATATATCATGGAACTGGATGATTACCATATTCATATACCATGCAATACAGTATTTAAATGCTACTCTAAAGAATATCATGGCTCATATCCAAAGCACATGGTACTTTTTCAAAAGTTAAAAGTCAACATTTTACAACGCACAAAATAAAATTCCATTTGAATAGCATCTGTATTGTTTATATCAATAAATTAAATATTTTTAAATATTAAAGATTATTAAATATTGATATTATTAAATTAATATTATTATAATTACTATTAATGTAATAAATTAATAGTAAATTAAATTAATTTGATACTAAACATAAATGCATTGAAATACTATGGATTTTATTAAAATAAAAATCTGTCTGTTTTTTTTAACAGTCTGTTAAAAAAACACTGTCCTCTGCTTTCTGTGATAGATTAATGCTTAACCAAGTGACTTTCATTTTAATTACAATCGACTGTGAAAATTCATGAAAAATGAAATCAATGCGACTATGAAAACAGCACTAAATGTGACAAGAATTTTAATGTTTGTTAATGTTTTATGAATGAGGCTATTCATATTTTTCAAAGACACTGACTGATTGTACACTGAAAAAAAATTCCCTAATGTAATATAATATAATACAACAGAGCTGGAATATGGCTGTAAAATCGATTAATAGCAATAAATCACACCAAAATAAAAGTCTGTTTACATAATACGTGTGTGTGTGTGTACTGTATACATTCATATGTATATATAATAAACACACAAACATTCATGTATATATTTAAGAAATATTGACATGTATATATGTTCACATTTATGTATGATTTATATTATATATGAATACAAATGACATACATTTCCTAAATATATACATGTATGTGTGTGCATTTATTATATATACATATGTGACCTGGAGCACAAAAGCAGTCTTAAGTCGCTGGGGTATATTTGTAGCAATAGCCAAAAATACACTGTCTGGGTCAAAATTATCAATTTTTCTTTTATGCCAAAAATCATTAGGATATTAAGTAGAGCTCATGTTCCATGAAGATATTTTGAAAATTTCTTACTGTAAATATATCAAAACTTCATTTTTGATCGGTAATATGCATTGCTAAGAACTTCATTTGGACAACTTTAAAGGCCATTTTCTCAATATTTAGATTTTTTTTGCACCCTCAGATTCCAGATTTCCAAATAGTTGTATCTCAGCCAAATATTGTCCTATCCTAACAAACCATACATCAGTAGAAAGCTTATTTATTCAGCTTTCAGATGATGTTTAAATCTTAGTTTTGAAAAATTGACACTTATGACTGGTTTTGTGGTCCATGGTCACATATATGATGCTAACAAACAAACAGACCTTCAAATTAATTAAATAAATAAATCAAGGGACTGTCACTTGCCTGTTATGACAATTTTAGCATTTTTATAACAATTTGAACTTATTAATGAATTAGTTCATTGCTTTACAGGGGACAGTACGATGGTAACAGGGTTAACACACCTTGAAATGCTGAGATGCACTTTTTTGGAAATTTCCAGGCTGTGTATCATCTCTGTTAGCATCATATTTTGTCACATTTCACTCCATTAATGACTAATTATTAAAACCATCATAATTACATCATTTCAAGAAAAAAAAACTTCAAAGACAAGTGAAAGTCCCATCTTTTTTTGCACGCTATACTGTATGACTGTCAGTTGATAAATTAAATCAATTCTAAGACGCACCTCATAGTTTAACAATATAATATTATTAAATCAAATTAATTGTCAACCATTACCTTTTTTGAAGGTATAATTATCTCCAGAAATGTATTAATTTTGCTTGAATTGGCACAATACAATTATTTGTCAGATAAAATGTTACAACTGTAAGTTATACAAGAAGTGGCAGCCAGATGCCCCAAATACACATCCCAGTGTTGTAAACATTTTACATTCTTAGGATCAAGTGCCTGACAACTGCATTAGTAGTGTTACTATCTATAGCACAGGAAACAAACAAGCATGTCCGCCCTCTGATTTTATCTTATTTACACATACACACTCATTCACCATTATTCTTGTAGTTCATGTAAAAAAAAAAAACAGCTCAAAAAATGAGAGAATCTCACCTGCGAATCAACACAACAGATTATAAAATGTTCTCCACCAGCTCCAACCAGAGAAGGGTGTCCACCCAATCCCAGCAGTGTAACTTTACAAGTCCCAGAACCGCCTCAAGTCCAGCTCCAGTCCCGCGTGACCTCAGAGAAAAGTGGCACAGCTGAGTTCCTCAGATGTGAAGAGGATGTCATGCACTTTAATAATGCTTGCTGGCCGGAGAAGATCAAAAGTGACCCTGTGAGAGCAGGTCCGGCCGATGCACTTCGCACTGAGTGGATGGAGAAGAGATGAATTGAGAGAGAGAAAGGGGAGGAGAGATAAAACATGTCTCGCACATGTATGTCTACAGGAAGATGTTAGGCTAGGGCTAGTTTTTTTTTTTTCCTCAGAAATACGTGATAGCGTTAGAGTAAATGAGTAAATGCTTTTTCCAGACATGTGGTGAACGACAGAAGATGACAAACTTCCAGTGATGGTACAGTCTGCCTCAGGCATCTAACACAATGCCACAACTTCCTGTTTAGCGTAACAGAAACTACCGGCTCGTTTTAAAACATGTTCTATTTTCTCGCCTTGATGGCTGTAATGGAATAAAACCCTGAGCACTGAGTCATGTTTTTACACTTTAAGATACAATTGTCAGTAAAACCTGAATGAACAGAAGAATCAAAGGTTTTTTTTTTTAATGTCCTCTAATGCCAAACCACCCACTGTTTCTCAGTCTGAAACGTTATAAGTCTGAGACTTCTGGGAAATTTGGTTAAACCTATATAAACCTAATATTCTCTTAATTGATTATTTAAAGGTTACATTCCATGAGGAAATGTGAAGCAGTTCAGCTATATTTAATTAAAAAAAAAAAAAAAAAGGTACAGGACTCACATTCATCAAAAGGTGTTTTGACCTTTCAATGAATTTCATTCATTATTGACTAGAATGGAGCCAATGCAAGTACAATGCTGTACAGAATGTTTTGTGGTTGCCAGTTGCTGTTCTTGTGGTTTGTTACAGTATTATTTTTGTTCATATGCTTCTTGTTTCTGCTGGCTTGCATTTTCATTTGTCTTACTGACTGATTTGTAGAGTACGAGCAGTTACTGGACTCATACTTGTGGAGTTTCCCTAAAACTGTCAGGGTAAATATGATACTTTCCATTTCCTAATGTTTTAACTTCACAGAAGCAATGATTTTTGTAGATCTGAAACAATGTAATGTTCCTTTCACAGTTTAAACTTAAAGCAGTTATGGGTTCAAGTGAAACTCTGTCAGCGGTTTCTGTGGCATATTGTCGATTTTCACATGACGTCAGTATGACGGGTCCCTCAGTTTCTAAAAACAAATAAAAAATGTGTTCACAGTAATGCACTTGCAATAGAACATGGTACTGGACCAGGTTTAAAAAAAAAAAAAAGTATACATGATTACTCCGTTAAATCATATGTGTTAATTTGGTTAGTGTATTTCCAAACATGAGCAGATTACAGTACTGTAACATTTCATTCAGCACATCAAAAGGTGATTTGAAACATTGGTCACACTTTAGTTTGGGAACCAATTCTGACTATTAACTCACTATTAACTACAAAATTTGCTTCAGTAAACATATAATTTGCTGCTTATTAATAGTAAGGCAATTGCTAAGTTTAGGTATGGGGTAGGAAGGGATCTAAAATATGGTCATGCAGAACAAGGCATTAATAATAAACAGCCAATATGCTAGTAATATGCTTGATAATAAGCAAGTAGTTAATAGTAAGAATTGGTACCTAATCTAAAGTGTTACCGAAACATCTACATTTGTGTTCGGTAAGATGTTGTAATGTTTTTGAAAGAAGTCTCTTATGCTCACCAAGGCTCTGTTTGATCAAATATACAGTATTTTGGAGTATACTGCAATTTGTTTTCTATTTTAATAAATTTTAAAATGTCTTGCTGAAACTGAATTTTCAGCATCATTACTCCAGTCTTCAGTGTCACATGATCCTTCAGAAATCAGCCTAATATGCTGATTTGCTGCTCAAGAAACATTTCTGATTATTATTATTTTTATTATTATTATTATTATTGATCAAAACATTTGTGCATTTTGAGGATTCTTTGATTAACAGAAAGTTCAAAATGACAGCATTTATTTGAAATAGCAATCTTTTGAAACATCTTTTGATCAATTTAATGCATCCTTGCTGAATAAAATTATTTAGACGCTATTGAACTGCAGTGTATGTAAAGTGAAAGTCATGATGTATTGTCAAGTATGGTGACCCATACTCGAAATTGGTGCTCTGCGTTTATCCCATCCAAGTGCACACACACAACAGTGAGTAGTGAACAAATGCACACACACACACACCCGGAGCAGTGGGCAGCCATTACTCCAGCGCCCGGGGAGCAATTAGGGGTTCGGTGCCTTGCTCAAGGGCACCTCAGTCGTGGTATTGAGGGTGGAGAGAGCGCTGTACATTCACTCCCCCCACCGACAATTCCTGCCGGCCCGAGACTCGAGCTCGCAACCTTTCAATTATGAGTCCGACTCTAAACATTAGGCCACGACTTCCCCCTAACTAATTAATTAGAATTAATCAAATGAGATACTTACAAATTAACCATTCAAAATGAGTAAAATAGCCCAAAAAAAGTAAGATTTAAACAAAAATATTGGAATAAAAAATAATGATAAAAAAAAAAAAAAAATGGATGAAAAAAACCCCACTATGCTAATCAATACTATGTTATACATGCCAGGCCAGTAGTTGGCGATCAAGCAATACACATGCACATGACATCACCTTTTTCACAAATTCACACTTTTGTTGTTTACATGGAGATGATACAGGCATCATGTTCAAAAGCTTGTGTTTTCAGGAAAAACAAAATTTAAAAGTTACGTTATGGTGGTCAGTGTTTTCTTTAGTTGGGCTCTTGACCCTTGACTTTATAACATTATATATTGTTTGGCTGAGGTAATGAGTTATAACAGCTAGACCAGTGGTGGAGAGTAAAGCCCAATTTATACTTCTGCGTCAGACCTAAGCCATAGCCTCTACGCCGTAAGCTGTGCATCGGTTTTCATTAATGCTTCTGCGCTGTCGTCTGCGTCGACGTGCAGTACACATGCAGACCGCTAGTCTGCAGTGTCCACGGGCATGTTGCTTGTGAACCTGCAGTACCACGGCAAAAGCCGAAGAAGAAGCGGCACATCAGAGAAGCATAGCCGTGACAGCGGCAAATAAATATCAAATCATTAAATCATTATTTAAAACTACACAAAGGAGACAACAACGGAACAGGAGAAGATGGCATTCTTTCAATCTCCACAAGGACATGTACCACGGCAGATCAACATTGTTTGTCGCAGACAACTACTGATGTATAATGCTATGTACTATAACTTGTTCTTTGCTTTGTTTTATTTTAAATAAGAAGGTGTAACATTAAACTATATTACAGTGCTCATAAACACACACAAAACGCAAGTACATAAGGAGGGAGGGGTTCTAGCAGACCAATCACAGCGCTTGTGGTCCGCGTAGAATTGACGCGCTGTTAGATTTTTGGAGAGGTGCACGTCAGGTACGACGTAGGTTACGGCGCGGGCCTGTGTGTCTCTGCGTAGGCTATGGCGTAGGTTCGACGCAGAAGTATGAATTGGGCTTAAGTCGTTTTACTTCTTTACTGTACTTAAGTACATTTTTTCAAGTATCTGTACTTTACTGGAGTAGTTTTATTTTGAGTAACTTTTACTTCAGTACATTCCAAAGCATAAGATCGTGCTTTTTAGTTCACTACATTTCATAAAACACATCGTTACTCCTTATAACATATCACGTGCTCCGAGACGCAGAAGCGGTGTCTGATTCATGAACAAACTGATTCTTTTCAATGAACCTGTTAAATCGGTTCACAAAGAATTCATTCAAGAATTGGATCGGTTCAATTGCAGCTGTTCTCGATACAACTCACTGTGTAAGAACCGGGAGATCTTGTGAGCACACGACTGATGCTGCGAAAAGTAAGTTATAATGTTGAATTTTAGGATTAATTATTGTAACTGAAAATCATATTTAGGTCAAAACTGTCAGGTGTTTGTGAACTAAATCTCCTCTAAAGGTTGATCTATTTAAGCCAACTGAAATGCTTGAATGCAGACACATCAACATCAGTGTCTCTATGTTTTAGGCAAAAAAAACAAACAAACAAACAAACAAAAACATTAAAATTAAAACACAGATTAAATAAAATAACTCATGCACTTTCATATTCCTGCTGTAACATTGGCAGTTTTATTAAAATGCTACATATTTAGCCCTTTGTGGCGTTTTTATATTGTTTAGCAATGGCATAAATTTTTATATTGTTTGGATCAACTAGACAAGTATACAGATATGAATATTTATTCATAATCATACTGAAAATAAGTAAATATTGTTATCTGATGCTAACTGTCTAGCTAACAAGCTTGCTGGTGCCAAGTTGAGGTAATTTTTAGATGTAAAGTCCAAATATTTTTATTCAACCACCTAGAAAGGAAAAGAAAGGATGTGATGTTCAGAAAATAGTAACTACAGTAATTATCAAAGTGAGAAGAATAAACATGAAAATATGAAAGTTCTTCAGAAGCTGCTGTTAGTGATTAAAGAATCCAGATCAGTTCAGTAAGTATCAACAAAAACAATCACTTCACTGTTAGAACATAAAGAAAACTAAAGTTAAAAGCATATAAATCTTAAGTGCTGTAGCCACTGTTTTAGTGGTCGGCATTTTGATGTTTTCAATACAGTGACACTGTATTTCTTCAGATATTCAAACAAAGTCAGAAGTTGCAAATAATTCAGGTTTTCCAGTTAAAAATGTTTAAATTAACATAAAGAATGAATTTAAATATTTCTCATCTGACATAAAAGATCAAGCAGAAATTGAGAGCAACTAAACAAGTGGATAAACTGCTCAAACAATCAAACCAAAATTTATTCAGACATCTTCAGATTTTTATATTATCACAATTTATTCACTAAAGTTTAGAAAACTGAAATAAAACATGACAAGAACTCCAAGTTAAACGGTCAGAACAAATTCATCTTCAGAAAGCCATCCTTCTGTTAGACTGTCTCACAAATGATTTAGGTTAAATAGCTGTCAGCTGGTAAATTTAAGTACACAATTAGATAATACCAATTTAGCTTAACCAGTTACCAAGCATTGCTTAATTTTGTTCAGTCTGTGGTGTTAAAAAGGTCGCATTAGCAATTAAAGAAAAACGCTTAAGGCTGGCTGCACACTTAAATGATTTAAAACCATGGGAGACTACAGACATGAAGACAGTTCAACCGATTTTTAGCCTTATAATCCTTTGAATGCACACACTAGATGATTCGACCAGACTTCACAGTGACACAAGATCTCACGGACACTCGTGAGATCAAACGTGATTTGAGAAGAAAAACAAATAAGATTAGAGGACAATCAACGTTGTCAGCTGGCTCTCCTGGCGCGTGTTCTGTTTAACGGTGAAAAACAAAGTATAGAAAAGAATATGGGGATGTTCTCTGCTTTCATGGCATGTTTGTGGCTGCCAAGTTTCAGCTATAGAAGCACTCAACATCAGATAGGTGACGCTTGCTCGCTCTCATTGGCTGTCACAGGGTATCACGCCAGAGGCAGCCTGATCAAGAGTCGTAAATATCAAACATATTGGATATTTACGATTTGAGTTTGGTGATGCTCCGTGTCGATCGGGAGCAGATAAATAATCGTAATGACACCACACAATAGGGGATTTTTTGAACGAAAAATCCTTGTGAGAAGCCTCGAATCGGGCCACACACCCCAATCGTTCGGGGGTTCAAAACGGGCTTAAAATCTGCCTTAAAATTGTGCGTGGCCAGCCTAAGCAAAAAGTCATCTCAAAGTGTCATAATTTTTGGTCACAAATTTTTATCAATTTTACTGGTAGTCCACTGTATGTATTTTTGGGTATAGTATGTCACAGTTTACTTGATTCTGCTATTCTCACTAACATAAATGAACTATAATGTCCTGCATCCACAAGCAAAAAAATATCAAAAATTATATCTGGTGTCTGAATTATTTTGAAACCTCCAAAAATGTGATATATCAGTTAATGGAACAAAACCAGGGAGTTCCTCAGGGGCAGGGGCTCAAATGTAAAATAGAGGCACTGTAAAACATTAGAAATATTATCATGAAAAAGTAAATTTTTTGTAACATTTCAAAAGTAAAACTTTCATATATTCTAGATTCATTACATGTAAAACATTTCAAATGTTTTTTTTTTTTTTTTTTAATTTTGATGATTAGAGCTTACAGCTCATGCAATTCAAAAATCAT
>JAUZSZ010000120.1:8018037-8029146 GCA_034780575.1 Labeobarbus marequensis | reverse complement strand
GACAGACAGACAGACAGATAGATAGATAGATAGATAGATAGATAGATAGATAGATAGATAGATAGATAGATAGATAGTGCCGCAATAAATCATAAAACTAAAGCAAACCTTTTTTTTTCTAGAATTTTCTGACACCGTGAACAAGTACACACAAGTATTTGCTCTCTGGATCCATCTGAAAGTATAACAGGTGTCATTATGATGGGGCAACTGTGCGTCATCCCTACCTCCTCCCGAAGGCATTATGTCAATGCTTGTCAAAAAGCCAAATCTGGAGCTGATTGGAGCTCCGGATCTCCCATGTTTTGTTTTCCCAGCGGCTGGATGCAGGATAGGCCCAGACAGAGGAAAGGGTCTGTGTGTAGGCCATAAGCCCACAGGAAACCAATATCAGGAAAAAGAGATCAGCAATCCCAACATAATGCAGTGAGCTAGCGGAGAACTCCACACCACAGCAAATCCCACCGACAATGAGCGCGCTCTGAAAACAAGCCATCAACAAATGACAGCGATGATCAGCAGCATCACACTCAACATACTTTTAAGAATTTTCTTTTTACTTTAACATCTAAAAGTAACTGTTAGAAGGTCTGTGGATGACTTTAAAGTCTAAAGATCAGACCTAGTGCTTAGATTGTCAAAATCTGTTTCATTTAATCACTGAAGACCCATATGTCACATCAGCCCCACCTCCAGCTCTTGTGGGCTAATCCGATAGGTAGTTGAGGCAATTTTAAGGAATAGAGTTGAGGACAATGTGGATTTAAGGGCAATATTGATGGGATAAAGGCGAGATGTCAGATGAATGTCAGGTATTGTGAGGGCTGATAAAGGAGTGAGCCGTGGACCATGAGGAGGTCAGGAATTAGCCATGTGGAACGCTGATCCATAGAGGTGGGGAGGGGCGATTAAGCACACATCAGTGCCCATCCCTGCTCCCCAGTCCCATCCTGTGCCGGTACAGACACCCAGAGAAAAAATAGAGAGAAAAGAATAGACAGAACAATGGAAAGGAGAGGTGCTCAGAGGGTGGAGAAGATTGAAAGGGAATGATAAAAGGTTCAGGGGCTCATAGGATCATAGCTTCTCACCTTCTCATATTTCCGAATGATAAGATGACTACTACTACGACCATCTTCGAATTATTAGCCTACCCACATAAGAGAGCACCGTGCCTGTTCAAGGTACTAAGACATAAAAAAGGACCTTGCAAATGCTACTTGGCCGTTGGGTTTCGGCTTGGTGTGTTAGGGCAGGGGTTCCCAATCCCAGTCCTCCCAGCCCCCGGCTCTATATTTTTCTGCATATTTTTCATCTCTCTCTTATGGCGCTTTTCCACTGCATGGTACAGTTCAGTATGGTTCACTTTTGGGGGGTTTTCCACTGGGTACAGTACCTGGTACCTGGTACTTTTTTTAGTACCACCTTGGCTGAGGTTCCAAGCGAGCCATACCGTTACCAAAACGTGATGTGTAAACGTTGCTGACCACTGATTGGCCAGAAAGAACTGTCTCTGCCTGCGTCATTGAACTTGCGGCACGAGACACAACAGACCCGCTAGATTTAAATCAGCTCAGCCAGCGAAGGATCGAATGCAACTGTTTTGAGTAAACAACCGAAAAATGGCTGTTTCGTTGTCTGTTGAGGAAGTACAGATGATCCTCTCGTTGTTAGCCGAGGAGCGGATCCAGCGAGAGCTTGATGGAGCGACATGGAATTAAAAGGTTTTTCAGGAGTCACGGCAGTAGAGGCGGCGCAAATATAACGACACATGAATAATCCCGCCCACTCTAAAGTGGTACTAAACTGCAATGGAAACACAAACCGACCCGAACCGAGCTGTGCCGTGGAGTACTGAGCCGTGCTGAACCGAGTCGTACCACGCAGTGGAAAAGCGCCATTAGGGTGTGCTCACACTTGAAGTTCGGTTCGTTTGGTTCATTTGGTCTGGACCAAAAAGGAAAATGATAGGCCAACATTTAGTCCTGGTTCGCTTAGCGTTCACACTGGCATTTTTAGGGGCTTTCACACTGCGTAGTTCTAGGAACTAAGTTCTGGAATTAGCCAGCAGGGTAGTTCCTAGAGAACCAATTTCTCCCTTGGGCCATTTTCCTAGTTACGTTCGCACCGGCAGCAGGAACTCTGAAGTGGCCGTCAGCAATGTATTTTTGTGTGGCATTAACAAACGTCAACAACCAGTGAATGGAGGATGCGGTGATCAGAGCTATTTTAGTGGTGTGTTGTGGATTGCAAGAGAAAAAAGTTGGGCTTAAATTTTGATGATAACTTGCAGTGTTACATATCATCGAAGCTGAGAAAAGAACACAACACTGCAGACAACAGGTAAATACTGTTATCGCTGTTTTCCATGTTCATGGAGTAAATATGTTTACATGGCTTTTTAAAAATGCAGAGTAGCCGGTGATTTGCAGTGCATTTGGTAGTTCCTAGAACTGTTTTAGACTCTACTCTGGAGTAGGAGCTGATTAAGTTCCTCCAAACGGAGTACCTAGATCTAAAACCGTCCCTAGTTCCTGTGCTTCGAATGTGCCAAAAAGTGGGTAGTTCCACAATTAGTTCGGGTACTATGAAAAGGTTCTCGCCGTACAAAAGACCCTTTTGACAGCGAACCTAAAGATACCGAACCTAAAGGCATAATCATACGTTCACAACCTGATTGGTCGGGTTGAATGACATAGGCTATGTCGTGACGGAACTTACCGAATACCCCAAACAATAGTGTTTGACTTAAAGTGGCAATAAGCAGAGCAATCGGTGTACGACATCAAAGTACCCGTTCAGTGAGCGGTCTGCCCATCGCCGCTTTAAGTCGAACACACCGGTCATCTGGACTCCGCCTGCTCTTGTTGCGTACATATGATTTTATTTTTACCACATGTGAGTTCATAAAAAGCACTTTGCCTCCTTGTTGCTCCACATTTGTCCTCTGCACATTTTGGTTTGGACACATCACTCATTCTGCGTCGTCAAATCAAATCACACAGCTTCGTATCTTGTCATTACTTCCTATTTTTGGTTCATTTAGAAGTATTTGGTCCATGTTGCATTCATATATCATTCGAACCGCACCAGAGTTTGTTTGGAAGTGGGTCTCGGTCCGCTTGTTTGATGCACACTAGGGTTCGGATGGCAGCGTTCACACTTGAACCGCACTAACAGAGAAATCGCACCAGAGTTCGTTTTAATCGAACCAAACATGACAAGTGTGAACACACCATTAGTTAACACACCTGATTCATGTAGCCAGCTCATTAGAAGAGAGCTACGTTCATGAACTGCGTTCCTACTTATATGAACCCTACACCGAGTTCATTGCTCCCTATGCATTTGCGCTGCGCCACTTCCTGCAGCGTCTTCACACCATACACACAGACATATACCTCTGTAAATAAATACAACTTAAATTCACGTCTCACTCACTTTAATGCCCTATGAATGGAACACTTGTTTCGAACTGAAATGATGGCGGAATATCCGGTGATGTCCACTTCACAGGGCACTTATGGAACAAACGTCACACAAATGTCGCACATGATAAGAGATGCATACGAAATATGCAGAGCAGGGGAGTGCGAGGGCTGGGATTGGGAAACGCTATGTTAGGGCAACTTTGGACCCAGACGCTGCCAACGTGAGCCGACCCCCAGTCTGCTTTCATTGCCACTAGTTCGTTGGCGTTGGCTTGGTGTGTACCAGCATTGGTTTGGTGTGTATAAAGGCTCGTCGGGCTCACGTCGGCGGCAGTTTGCATGTTGAATCGGCATCGGGGCCGTCTGTGCGAGTGAGAACTCTGATTGGATGTTCAGTTTAGCGAACGAGTCAGTGCCTGAGAAATAAAGTGAAAGTGATGAAAACGAGCATGTAAATGAAGGCGTTACAGACAGAAGGCTGTTTAAATGTTACGTGATCTTTCCCAATCATTCTAATATGAATGTTTTCATAACAACATGAGCCGCTTAAAATGATTAAAGTTATCAACGTTACTGATATTCAAAATGGTAAGCAAGCGCTGCTCTGTTTACGTTTCGTCTATCTGCGTTTATCTTGTATATCTTTGTTTCGGTTTCTCCTTTTGAATGACGAAGATATACTATTGATAGCTGCTGTAATAGACAGTTAATTCCTCTCACGCATGCGCAGAACACACATGTTAGTTTGCCGTTGGCAGTAGTCTGTGTGGTGTGTTGGAGCGCAGCTTTTTGGTCCGACGCTGCCATTCACTCAATCGATTCGTTCAAAAACACTCATTTAGCTAGGAACAAAACAAGTGACTACTGTCTTTATGAGTGAGTCATTGAATAATTTTGGATTCAATGATTCAAAAACAATTGATTCAATAACTCGACTGATTCATAAACACTGATTGTTAGCCTGGTAGGCCTTTTTATTTATTTATTTATTTTTTAAATAGGCACATAAGCAGCCAGCTGCTTATTGAAAAAGCCAAATAAGACCTGGTAAACACCTGGGACCATGATGCATTTAGGCCTCTATTTAAAAAAAAAACAAAAAAAAAAACGTCTTTTGCCCAGCCTCTTTCTGTCTGCTCTGCTCCCAGTCCTGCCTGTGCCTGCTGCCCATGTGTTCCAGCTCCACTAGATCCACTCCTCTTTAAGATAAAAGCATTCCATCATGACATCATTTGCTCTATTTAGTGCCCAAGATGGACAGAAAAAAAGCTTGTTCTGTGAAATAGCTTGTTGCTATTTTAAATTGAGCCATGTTTACAATTCACTGATATATCAGTGCAACCCTCAAAATTTGATATTCCATGTTTCTGAATAGAAATAACTCAGAAACAGATTTAAGCAGTTTAGCTCATATCAAGTATTTAGGCATGTATTTTGTCACCCAGCTCACTTTAAACTCCAGCCTGAGAAAACATTCTCCCGTGTGACCCCCAAGAAACATTCACAGAAATTCTTAGTGTCACTGACAAATTGACAAATTTATGCTAACCGCCAAAAACAACATGGGCAGATGATGAGGACCTGCCCCTGAGACTGAAGCGCTCCCAGAGCGGAGCTCCCATGCCTGACATGCAATGTAAGAGCATGCTTGCCATTTTTAACAACAGCAACTGAGAAACCCCTTCATCCAGTTCCCCTCTATAATCAAATTGATGGTTTTACAGTAGATATTATGCAAATATAAACATAACTGCTAACATGTATTTCTTCTCTACTCTGTGGGAATATTTTACAGAGAAAGGAATATTTCACCCAAAACTGAAAATTTGCTCACCCTCAGGCCATCCGAGATTTACTCACCCTCAGGCCATCCGAGATGTAGGTGACTTTCTTTCGTCAGTAAAACAATAAAGATTTTAGCTGAAACTGTCGTCCTTGTTGATTTATAATATGCAAATAAATAAATAAATAAAAAATGTTCATGCTAATGACATATGCACGTAGCTTACGTTAACTGACACTTGTTGTTTCCAAAAGGATTGTCACTACACTCATCCAGGATAAGCAAAAGTACCATAGTAATGAAAAATACAATACAAGTAAAATATACTGGTAAAACTAAGCCACATTCGGTCCTCCCTCTGTGCTGGAGACAACAACAGTGTCAACGCAGAGAAAACATTTCCAGAACCATTCATTTGAAGTTATGGATTATGTTGTAAATAACATTCACTTCCTTACACAGTCCAATTGTTTCACTTCATAAGACCTCAATATATCGTCACGAGCTGCAGATGAATTGTTTGTTTTTGTATCTGCTTTTTTTAACTTACAAAACTGTTGACTGGCTTTTTATCATATATTATCATATGTGAATCACCAAGGACCACCGTTTCAACTAAAAATCTTTACAACTTTACTGTTCTACTGAATAAAGGAAGTCACACACATCTTGGATGGCCTGAGGGTGAGTAAATAAGCAGCAACTTTTCATATTTGGGTAAACTATGTCTTTAAAATATTGAACATAAATGAAAAATGGCATGGTATTTACTTTTGAAAGGTTTAATGCAGACCCAGTGTATATCTCACATGTTAAGTACAGGGCACTGAGCTCATTTCTACTCATTTAAGGCAGGGTGTGGGCAGCTCTTCCCTTGAGACCCAGTGGGTGGTGAGATTTACAGCATGTGTGTTTGTTTGTTTGTTTGTTTGTTTGTGTGTGTGTGTGTGTGTGAGAGAGTATGGGTGGCTAAGGGTGTTTGTGCTCCACAGCTGTGCCTTTGCACACATTTAACACACACACACACACACACACACACACCTGCAGAGATGACCCCTGAAGATGACATCACTGCTGCAATCGCCACTAATAGTTTCTTCAACAAATTTACTACCTCAATAAACACTGTTAGCAACAAAAGACAGATTCATTCCAAAGCTTAAATTATCTTTACAAGAGTTGGCAGCAGTCAGATGACACAGGGTGAGTAAACAATGCAACAAACAATCAATTCAGCATGAGCCTTTCTTCATCTCCAAAACAGAGGCATGATCATGATGAAATACTCGCTTTTAAACTGCACTGCAGAGCTGGAGCAAGATTCAGCTCATTAAGCATAAGGCCATCATGAGTGTGGGAGCAGTTACGTGTAAAAAAAACATCTAAGTTAGACTCTCGGGTATTTGGTTTGCGTTTCCTCTTCAACTGTTTCAGCCACATTGTTACCAGGGGCATTTTGTCAGAGGCAACAAGGGAGGCAGTATCTCTTCAAAAAAATAAAATAAAATTAAACATTTAAAGATTTGAATTTCAAGTAACACTTTCAACTGATCAAGTGGACTTTTACATTGTTACAAAATATGGTAACACTTTAGTATACAGACCAATTCTCCCTATTAATAAGTTGTTTATTAGCATGCCTATTATTATCATATTGGCTGTTTATTAGTACTTATAAAGCACATATTCTGCATAACCATATTCTACATCCCTAATCCTACCCAATACCTAAACTTAACAACTACCTTACTAACTAAACTATTAATAAGCAGCAAATTAATAGTTTACTGAGGCAAAAGTCATAGTTAATGGTTTGTTAATAGCGAGAATTGGACATTAAAATAAAGTGGTGGCAGGTTTTCCCTCTGGTTTGTAAACTAACCCCAGTAAAGTGGGACCTAATGTGCCCTTTAATGCTATTCAATTGTCCTGTTTTAAATTGCGCTATTAAAACTAAATCAGCAAATATTCCCTATAATTTCCCTTAATAACATACTGAATAACACATCATCTTCCTCTAAATATGTTACTTATCACTAAGTGTGTTAAGGGGAACATCTTTCCTAATCTTTCCCTACATCTGTCGAGGTAACAGTAGTTTCACCATTAAAAGGATGATTTATAGCTCAAATACAGATAAATGAATAGATTGGTATAAGAATGAATATGTTAAACCCTCTACAATGCCTTTTCTCCATAGACTTCCATTGTACAGTAAGCACATTGCTCAAACTCAACATTTTTGCTTAATTTTTTACAAACTGAGGAACGAGTTGAAATGATTTTCTGCGCCCACAGATGCTGTCAGTAAAGCTTAAGCCGTTTTGTACATGGAACAAGTTCTCCTTGTAATTTTTTGTTTTTCAATCTTTCATTCTCTCTGCTAGATTCTTCTGAGAATCAATCAGGAAAAGAGGATGAAAAAAATTCAGCTCAACTCAAACCTCATGACTCAAGAAGATTCATTTCAACAGATTTATGCATCACCATGTTTATTATACCTGCTGGAAATGCTCCAATATTACCTTCCACAAACTACATCAGAATTTCTAAGGTTACATGTGTACAAAATAGTCCTTCATAGCAATGTTTCAAGCAAACCTAATTCTCAGTGACATGCAGCCTAATGCTCAGGTTTAGGGTCAGTTAGGAATAAGAATACATATACAGTACAGCTAGTACTAGCAAGGATCAGCCAGTTGCTAACAGCAGCTGATCTGAGTACAGTCTAGGTAGTCTTTGTGCACTCATTTTGTATGCTGATATGGCCGAGGGACAGCCCGCATATCAGTCCTCATAAGATAACATCCATTCTCAGAGGTGAAGTCGTCTGCACCTGGAGGGCGAAACTGATGATGAAACTGGAAAACACCAGACTCTGGGACTTCTTCCAGGTTATTTTGCAAAAATGTTCTTAGTAATATCTAAAAAGTGGAACGGAAACTAAAGGTGGCATCACCACAGAGCACAAAAAAGAATAATCCATCTTAATAGAAAGGTTTTTTTTTCTTTTTTTTTTTGCAGTTGTATCATGGTTAATACATTTCTGTTGACCTGGAGATTATCAGCTTGACACCAAACTGTTGTGAACAACAAACTAGGGATGGGTCATGATGGTCGATTAATCAATTAGTGAGACTAACTTTTTTGATTAATGATTTTTCTAGTACTTTAATTTGCATGTTAAATGCATGCTGCACTTTAGCGGTTTAGGTCACATTGGCAAAATTTGGGTGAAATTTTGTTGGCAAAAAAAGCACCGTTCACACCAAAGTCACTTTCAGCTTTCTGTTGGTCAACATGGCAAATTTGCATGATCGATTTTAACGTGAATGCAAACTGCTTGAGGAACTCCCGATTTCACAGACTGGATTTCAGCCACAAAATTTCAATGAGCACCGGTAAATGTGACAACACCTTCAGACAGTTTTGACCATTAAAACTCATAAAACATCTTTTATTCATCGCCTTCAAAGCACCACTGTCAGAAAAGACACATTCAGAAGAACATCTCTGGCCACTGTGTCACATCTTGCGCTGTTTTTGGAATGTTCTGCAACAAGTTAAGATTCTGTAAATATTCCAAATTTTAAAACCATATCTCGAGATCTCTTCCATTTTGTCTCCTAAAGGTACAGTCACATTAGCAAAATTTTACAGGGATAAAATTCTATTGTCTATTGTTAATAGTTTAGCAATGTATGACGCTCCATTCACACAGAATTCACTTTCAAACCAACCAACTTGAATCAGTTGCGAAATCTATATGGGGAGATCGTTCTTCCTCAAATGAAATTCACGATCGTGTGCACTTCCATTGAACTGACTGGGTTTTGTCTATGAAAAATACGCAGAATGCTGGTAAATGTGACCGTACCTTAATCAATCTAGTTGGGTGAGATGAACCTCAAAACCAGCCAATTCTGAAAAATTTTGTTTTGCACATGCTTACAATGAACAGTTTGACTTTGTGTCTACATGTTGGAATCCAAAATAGTTCTTTCCCGACCTTAATATTTGCATTCCAGAAACAAATCTGCAGCAGTCCTGGCTGAAGGACGTCAGAGGTCAGAGTTCAGACGGTCTGCCAAAGACACCCAAAGCTACGCTTTCTTACAGAGGACTACCTCCTTCCTACGGTCGTGGTGCACTAAAAATTGGGCAGATACTCTTCATTCCTCTCGTCCTCCAAGTCGTTTTTTTTTTTTTTCTTCAAAGGATGCTAACACGTTCTGTCAACCCCTGCATGTCGGCGTCCTCCGCACCCTCCTGCTCGTCATCGTCGGACGCAGGCGGCGGGGGCACCAGGTGAGAAGGGTAGGGCAGTGTGTGGTCACACGCGTACTGCTGCCAACGACTGTCATCGCTCTCGTGGGTTATGTAACGCTCCCCAAGCTTTGACTCCAGCTCTCGAAGGTCCAGCCAGGCCTGGTAATCCTGAAAGAGCAGACGGGGGTGGTGAGGGAGTTAGAGAGAGGGAGCAAACAACAATGATAAAGACAGAAGGACGCCACAGCTAATGATGATTCATTTTGTTTGCGGTGTCTGAAAGCACTTTACTTAAGGAGCTTATTTGCCCTTAATGTAATTTGCTTGTCAAACATAAAACTCTCTTTTACTGCAAATCCATACTTGGATTTTGTCATCTCAGGGGTTGTTTTTCCACATTTGTAATTTTTTTTTTTTATCTTTCATGCTGAGCTTTTAATGTAATTACTGACCTATTGTCAATTTTTTCATGTGAATATAATAGCCTTATACTTGTCTATATTATCCTTCTTGCTTCCATCTCAATTTAGAAATGATCTTTTTAATAGTATTTTAATATAATATAATATAATGCATACTCACTTTCACAAACACACGCATAGCCGTTATTTACTAACCTCTACAGCTTGAAGTCAAATCTGTAATATGCCACTTTCAACTTTGTTACTCAATCTTGTATTTTATCAGTAGCTTAAAACTACAGGATTTCATTCATGTTTGTTTCTCTTTATTTATTTCCAGAAAATTAAATATAAAATTATTAATTTATGTATTATTTATCTTTTTTAATTTATTAATTATTTTTTTTATTTGCATTTTTATTTATTTATTTTATTTTATTTTTTTGCAAAAGGATTGAAAAAGTTGCAAACCACACAAAGTAAATATAAAATATTAAAGCACATTACCATTCAAAAGTTTGGGGGTCTTTAAGATTTTGTCATGTTTTTTAAAGAAATCTCTTATGTTCACCAAGGCTACAGTTTTTAATTAAAATACAGTAATTTTTATCTTTAATTTTGTAAAATATTGTTACAATTTAAAATAACTGTTTTATATTGTAATATATATTTTAAAATGCAAGCTATTCCTGTGCAGCCAGCAGCCATTACTCTAGTCTTCAGTGTCACATGATTCTTCAGTATTTATTCTAATATGATTTGGTGCTCCAGAAAAATGTATTAGTAGTGGCAGTAGTATTATATATATATGTTCTTAGAAAGGCATATGTGGCACCCTAATCATGGAAAGAGCCATTAATAGCATGAGCCTGATATTGGCATTACCTGTAGATAGGTATGGCTGAGACTCTTGTCCACACTGTAGCGTTTTCTCATCCTCACTTGGAGCAGGTTATTGATGAGGTCGGTAGCTATGGAGAACCGGAGAGATCACACAAACAAAATCTGCATTGATTGAAGCTAAATGATTTACAGCAGCGGACAGAAAATCAAAGGCGGATGGTTCGACTCGAATTTGAGCTGACATTTTATTGTACGTCATGAATTTGTATTTAATTGGGTGTAATTTTACTGTGTTTGTACCTTCAGGAGAGATCTGTTTCCATGGGTTGTGTGGGTACATGAAGGCGGCATTGTGGATCTGATCATTGATGTCTTCATCCTC
>JAUZSZ010000120.1:7961050-7978529 GCA_034780575.1 Labeobarbus marequensis | reverse complement strand
GTTGAGCTCTGCAGAGAACAATAATCATCCAGCTTAAAGAGATAGTTCACCCAAAAATGAAAATTCTGTCATTAATTACTTACCCTCATGTCATTCCAAACCCATAAAAGCTTTGTTCATCTTCGAAACACAAATTAAGATATTTTTCATGAAATTCGAGAGCTTTCTGACCCTCCATTGACAGCAACGCAACTGCCACGTTCAATGCCGAGAAATGTAGCAAGGGACATTGTTGAAATAGTCCATGTGACACCAGTGGTTCAACCATAATTATACGAACCTTCGAGAATACTTTCTGTGCGCAAAGAAAACAAAAATAACAACTTTACTGGCTCAGTGGTTAACCGGAAAAATTGAAAATGGCACTTTGGCCCAAAAGGTTGCTGACCCCTATTTTAAATATATTATTTTTATAATTATCCTTAAAAGTGTGATAAATTTCCTCCTCTGAAAAGTGCACTTCTTTTTCACAAGGGATGTGCTATGGTACTGAAAAATTACCATATCATGCCTCGTTGCTTGTTCATAAAAACATGCTAGTATGGTTTTTTCTTTCTTTTGTTAAAGACAGTAACAGGGCGCTCAGCATTTGAAAACACACACATAAATACTCGTCTGCCAGTGTGACTGGAACCAGACTTCTCTCCTCACTCTGAGATCATGCGTTTACCCACTGTGGTAACCCACCCATTTAACTTTCTGCAGCAAACCGGCTTGGAAACACACAACACAAAATCTCCGTTCTTACGCCTAGCACATGCACACACTGCTCCACCTTCTCCAACTTCGCATGCACACTCCACCCACGCATAACTTTCACACCGTCCTACATTACAGTCAATCCAAGCACATGCGAGTCTGACACATCGTTCCACTCATTTCTGCTCTTTTCATGGTGGAGTTAAGCTGCTTTGATTTGTATTACCATACAAAATCTCCATTCTTCTAAAGAAACCAACTGCAAACCATGGTTGGTCTGAAAAGAATATAATCCTAATGGGATTAATTATATACCGATTTACTCGCAGCATGGCATTAAACAACGCATTTCAAAACAAATGGCCAAGGTGTGCCAGCTGTGGAATTAAGGCCTTACAAACAGTGTTTGAATGTCTGTGTGCTAAACTGAATGAACATCCTGCTAGCTAAATTGAGTTATTTAGAATTAATGGATATGCTAAATCAAAAACAGGGCCTAAATATGTTGTTTATAACAATTCAGTTTTCAAGAATATCTATCGTCGCACCTAGTACGGCCAAGTAGTAAAGCCATAACACCCTAATATGGCTATTTTTGCACAGGCAAGCATCGTTCTAGTAAAATTCCAGTTGTTAATACTTCATAAATTCATGTTAGCACAGTTTTATTGCAGTAATAATCAGTGTTAACTATGGTATTTTGGTGGAAACTGTGGTGCTGTGGGTAAGCCAAACTGCCCTGGATACCAGAAACCATCTGTGACCTCATAATTGGGTGCCCAACACACTGAAAGAGTCATTTGGGCACACTCCCGACATAAAACACAAGTTTGCTTTTGTTCATATATTGTTTGTTTTCTCTTTTTGAACAGACCAAGGAAAGCTAATATGCCACACGGGTCAGGCATAATGAAACTATTGCCATTATTTGTACACAAAAATCACCGTAGCTGTGCCTTCGTAAAATATGCTAATATCATGGTACTTTGACATACACCAGTTGTACTGAATGACTACCATATTCAACATACACAATGGTATTTGCATAGTACACTCGAAATTTTTTTTTTTGGTGTGGCTTAAAAGAATAGGCTGTTTTGTCAAAGTTTGCATTATACACTATAAGCATATTCCATAGCCTAAACTTAGCTATAATTCATAGCAAAAATAAGGGACAAGGACATTGGATTTCATAATAGCCTATATGATGGAGAAAACTCCAAAAGAAGTGTTAATGTGTATGCCAGAAAATCCTGTCTAAGTAAAGCAATCTGCCGCTGGTACTGTACTGTACCACTGGTAACCCATTATATTTGACAACTGGAAATGTGATTTTGTTAGGTGCTGAATTGAAGTGTCACAGGCAAGAAAAACCCATTTCACATCAATTAATCTTGTAATTTAATGGCCATTACATTTTTATTTTATTGTTTTTTCTTTGTAATTAAGGTATTTTTTTATATCTCTAATTCTCATTTGCTGCATACTATGGACTTACATTGTTAAATTTATACATTATATAGGGTGGCATTTTAAGGTGTCCTTGTTACAGTGTAATTTTACATTTAAGTACTGAGTAATATTAATTAACTACATGTACTCAATATATGGTTAGGGTTAAGATTAGGGTTTGGCTTGGGTGCAATTATGCATAATTTATTGTTATTGTAATAGCAAGTACATGTAACGTGTAACAAGGACAATTTAACAAAGTGTTACCTAATACAGTAAAGGACTTATAGATCAGTCTGTTCACATCAAACACAAAGTTCACTGTACATCAAATCAAAGAAGAACTTGAGCAGATTTCTTCTTATCTAAGGACCAGGAAACTCTTATCTAAATCTTCAACACTGAAATGCAAAACAGCTTTAAGCTCAGCTAATAAGAACATATCCCTAACAAAACAAAAAGTCAAAGATTGCGTCTCGTCTTTTCTCTTTTCACTTTTGTCATTAATTTCCTGTTGATAGCAACACGAGCAAATGTGAGTTTTGAATAGTCAAATGGTGGCCAGCACAGAGCGGTAAATTTGGCAGGAAATACGGTCCTTCCATGCAAACACTGTCTGTAGCCATGCAAATGAGCTGGAGTGAGAAGACTATAGCATGTGGGAGTTGCACGGTGCAGAAATAACCTGTGAGTCCCCTGATATCAGACACTGTGCTTTACAGTGGCCACATTTATAAGAAAACAAACGAGTAGTGATTTTACGCTTCACATGAGTGTCCAAGTGCTCATCCCTCAGGAATGGGGAATCACATTCTGATATCCGACCTCCTTAACCAATAAATCTAGAATGGATCTACAGTATAGTGGAATTGAGATGTCCATAACCTTGTTGCAATGCTGGTTACAGTCCACTGCATGAGCATCTTGGTGAACAGGTCAAAAATATGTTTTTGTACGGTTTAGTATAAACTGACTCACATGCTTGCTGCAAACTGTGATTTCAATTACACATTATATTAAGGAGGACCTGCCAATTTGTTCTTCCCCAAACCACAAATCTGCCCTCTTTCTACTATTATCACACCAGGCCTAGAATACAAGGCCAGAGGTGGGTGAACAGGAGATTGATGGAGTGCTGCTCCTCCTGGGATCAGATAAAACCACACACTTTCCTCTCTAGGGAATGACATGTGACTTAACCCTCAACCATTTGTTTCATGTTAAGCCTATATACAGTATCACTATTTAGACACCAATTTTACTGCCAATCACATTCAAAACTCCTCCTAACACCTGTCTGGAGGCAAAAAAAAAGCCTCAAAATAAAGCCATAGCAGAAGGAAAGGTGTGTTGCATGGAGATGTGCAGAGATGGAAGTAACTGCATTGTCTGTGAACCTGCAGTGAGAAAACAAACTCCAGGAGGAAACCAAAGGGAGCGGTTCAGAGGCGGGGGACACACCATGGCCTCCTACTTTGGGAGGAAACAGGCTTCATTTCCTCCTCTTTACCCCATGGACAATGGCCTGCTTACGTGTTGGACCAGCAGGGAAAATAGGCTGGGCAAGGAACAAAAGGGACAGTCCAGTCAATGGAGATTGTCCTTGTCTGGTACTCTGTAGATGCTTTAATTGTGCACTACATAGATGGCAGAACAATTATGTAGTTCTTTAGGGATTGAGGGAAAGGAAAACTTGTTCTAGAAGAGGATAAATTGTGCCTAGGGGGAGGAACTGAGTGATGCTGCCACATTACCTTCCAAGTGAATGGAAAAAAGTGTCTATGGAACAGAGGGAGCCATTTTAATAAAGAGAAAGGGAACACTGTGACTCACTCTGTCTAACGCCAAGGGGAGATGAGGGAAGGAGCCAAAATTTAAGCTCACAAATCACCCAATCCAAAGGACAAAACAAAGGACTTGTTGTAATCAACTGATTTGTGAGTTAACAGGAAAAACATAGTGATGGACAATGTTTCCCAAGTCCAAATCACATTAGAAAATTATGTTAAAATAGGACCAAACATGTAGTTTCCTTTCTGGGCCAACTTTCACAACAAGTTCCCTCCATAGCAACAGTTCAAGACATTCACCTTCACATGGATAACAGAAACCAAGCCTCCAAGATTCCAACTAGTGACTGCAAAGCTCTATTGGACAAAGCAAGTTAAAGTGATACTGAACACATACTTCCTGGGGGAGGAAAAAAACAAAAACAAAACTCTTCCTAATGAACCTTTTTCAGATGACCCTGGTCATTGCCCAGAGCATGGAAATCTGATAATCGAATCATGACAGTCTGACTGGCTGATAAAATCTCAGTTGTTAGGTACTAACGCAGATTTGAGGTTAAGGGCAGTCATGAAATGGATTGCCTGTTTCTTGTCCCATTACTGCAGAAATAGATTCTGGACATTCTGTGCCAGACTAGGACATTAAGTGAATCAAACTGTTACATTAAGGGCTTCATTCAGGTAAGATGGCCCACCTGGAGGATTTGACATTTGGCAATTTAAATGGACAATGCTTGTACTTACTAATGCATTTTTTTTATTCTTACAACCTTGCATGAGCTTACATATCAGTGCCTTCATTGGCAATGTACACATCAGTGTGGGATTTTTCTGTGGAGAACTGCTTACACAGAGATAAGAGTTGCCGTACTTCACCACAGTGTGTTCTGCATGCATCACATACTTCTGTGGTCACTGTGCATGTGAGCTAAATAAGAAATATTTTTGTCAGGCACAGTGTGAATTGAAGAGTCAAGGACTAGAGGAAAAAATGGCATCACAGAAAAGGACACCCTTCTTACTCTAAAACAATTGTCAAAAAAATACAATAAAGAATCTTAGAAGTCTGGGAATATTGAAAATCATTCTAGCAGACCTGAAGGTAAACCATTAAATTTACAATAAACATCCAAAGATAAACTCTGAATAACTTAATACACAAGGTCTGAGGGCAAACATGCTATTTCAAAACTTTTGAGCTGTGCAAAAGTGCTAGTGCATACAGCATTGAGGAACAAGGGTGGTGCTTACCTTCTGATCCACAATTGAGCAAGAAATTTGTTTGACGTAGGCCAAGTCTGCAGTCTGGGGTAGAAGCACAGATTCTCTAGTAAGTCCAATCTGTATCATGAAGGAGACACCGACTGGCGCCGGAGGCCCAGACAGCATTCCAGATGCCCCGCCGGGACCCGGGGCAACCCCCATGTCCACTGTAGGAAACCCTGGGTTTTGAGAGTTATGGACAGAAAGTGGTGTCCCCTGCTGCATCACCACTGACCCAGGTGGAGATGGGCCACCCGGGGGGAAGAAGACCTGGGACATGGGTCCCGGAGACATGAAGGGACTGACGTTGGCCATGCCGAAGAGTCAAAGACAATCAAGAGATAAGACTGGGTAATGTGAGGCAGCAAACTCACCTACACACACCAGCAGTCACTCACTCATCAATAGTGGCCGTCCTTGCTGTGTGTCCTGTGTCTACTAGAGCTTAAAAACATCTGATCCCTTTCCAGGAAGTGGCTCTTCTTTCTTCTCGCCCTCCCTTTCACGGAAAGGTCGTCTATACGGCTTTCATTCCAGAGAAGGAGCAGGTGAGAAATACAGATAAAGTTTAGCTTTGAAACTACACGTCGTCCTCTCCCCCTCCTCCTCCTCCACTTCCTGTTCCCTCACTACTCCAAAGCAGCTTTGAAGAGGAAAACGTCCAAACTTCAAGGAAACACACTGGGGACAAAAAAGAAGCTGTAACAAATGAGAAAAGCAAACAAACGCCTATAACAGTAAGTCCGTCAACGCAAGATGGCCACCAAGTACAGGAAATAAGCCGAAGAGAGAGCTCCTGGTTAGGCTTGCTTTGCAAGTCAGACTGTGTTTCAGTTTCTTGTCGCGTTGAGCCTGCTTGTCTGTTGTGCCTCTGTGAGAAAATTACTGAGGACACTCCCTCTTCCCCCTGCCTCCACCTTCCTCCTGTCTGAACCTCGCAGAGCCCTGCAGGAAGTGGTGTGACTGACAGATCTCTCACCCAATCAGCAGGAGAGAGAGCTGTAAAAGAGAGGCTCTGTGAGATCATACATATCCACTTCAGCCTCCTCCCAGTCCCACATACACCTTCTTCCCTCCCTCTCAACTTTTACGTCTTTCTCTTTGTGTAACAGTTTGCCTTGTTTACTCCCCCACCCTGGAACATATTTGTCCTCCTCTTTTCTTTTTTTTTTTTGCCTGTGGCCCCACGTTAACTTGCACTCTTTTCCAAGTCACTCATTCTTACTCACTCTCTTTCCCCAGTCCCCTTTTCTGCATGCCCCAAATGATAGCCTAATACCTGATCTGTGTAGCATAAACATGGCTAAATGATCAACCCACGTGCAGTCCCACAGCCAGAACAATTTTAAATAAGATAAGGTTTTCTGCATTGTTTCCCTTTGAGTTGATGAAGGGAGTGTCAGTTCACTAATAACAGACAACATTGCATTAACCAAAAAAATTTGAGACCTCAAAACAAATAAAGTGTTTGCTAGTTTATCAAAATAAGCTGTGGTGACAAATGACATTACATTTGACCTTTTTCTGCTAAACACATCAAATTTAGCATATAGGCAGTGTTGACATTTTAATGTGGGTGCTGTAGTACAATACTAACAGTATGCTTACATAATTTAATACTTTATCTGAATATAAAGACAGATAGATAGACACATAGACAGACAGACAGATAGACAGATGGACAGATAGATAGACAGAACACAGACAGATAGAACACAGACGGACAGGCAGAAAAGACAGACAGACAAACAGATAGAACACAGAGAGACAGACAGACAGACAGAACACAGACAGACAGACAGACAGGAAATGTGGTCAGTATTAGTTAGATTAACATTCTGTATGCCCAAAGGCACTTTCAGAGACAGCAGAGTTCAGACCAGACAAGGATGAAATGTCTGTACAAAACCATATTTTTATTTAGTTGTTTTTGGATTTTTTTATGACATACAACACAAGACCTGCAGAGTAAACAAAACAAAACAACAACAACAAAAAAAAAAAATCAACAGGATAAGGAAAAGATGCATTTCAATACAAGCTAGAAAGCAGTTCAAAAATATGTATAATAAAACAAAATAAATAAAAGGCTGGTCTATTTTATCTCTTGTAGTTAGAGGATATAGTTTGAATACAGCTTAATATGATGTACAAAATATCACACAGTGATAAATTGCTTTTAAAAAAATAAAAACACTTAACAAAAAGTCCTTTTACCTTGGCTGCGGACTGAAACTTTTTCTTTCTTTCTTTTTTTTTAATTTCCATACAATTTTCAGTTGTTTAGGCTTTTACACAATCACAAGCAAGTTTTAAGCCTAGCAAAAAAGGTACTACTGTCATCTTACACCTTATTACTAGTAATCATACATGTCTAGTAAAGAAAAGCAAATAAGTGAGAAAATCGGAAAGTTACATTTTGCATTGGCAGCTTTTCAAACAAACATTTTCCGTTTCTTTCAATTTTTACTTTTTTTACACAGATTTGTCCTCTCGGTAAGGAATGTGTTTTGCCGTTGTAATTTCAAGACTCGTATTGCATTGAGGGGTTCGGAAACAGAGGTGTACAAAAGAGACAGCAGGACTTGTCTAAACACCTATGCAATCGGCAGTCTTTGGAAGAGAACGTAACGATGCAGCTATACATGGATGAACCGAACCGTTCGTGTGATCCTACACATGTAGTGTAGCATAAAGCTAACCGTTAGTGTGCGGTGTGAAGTTACTAGGTAAACAGGTAAAGCAGCAAGGGATTATCGATTCCACTGAACGCAAGTCTGTGGTTATGTGACATTCACTGACTGGGCGAATAGCCCAAAATGAATCGGTGGTCTCGACATTGGACAAGTGACATGAGACATTGTCCATTAAAAAAAGGAAAAAAAAAATCCTTGCCAAAAATCACACCCCCCGAGTAGGAAACCTTGTTTTCCAAGTTGGATGGATGGAGGAAGTCTGGTTAAGAACTGATTTGGCTCCATTATGCAAGAGCACTCTTTATGGCCCATCACTCTTTTTGTCGCTTCTGGGCACTCGTCTATGACCACGGAAAACCAGTAAAGGATAAAAATAAACCACACAAAACGGAAACTGGCTAATACGAGATGTGACCTTTGATCTCCAGACCTCAAGACCAGGCTCCCTCCAACAAAGAAACCTAAAGATCAGATTCAGGTCTGATTCTTCATCTCACCTTGGTTTCCCCCATCAAGTTTCAGGGTTGTATCTTGGGATTCCTTGCTTAACCTATAAGAAGCAAGGTGCCCAACTTTTATTTTCACTTAAAGAGCTCTTTTCTCTGGGCTATTTTACTCTGAAACACCTTGCATTGACTAAGGGCACAAAACCCATCAAGAGGACTTTTTGAATTTGTCTAAGTTTCACCACTGGGCTTTGACCTCTTGGTAAGTCAACTGAAAACTGGGCAGCACTAGTTTCTCATCACTTAAAATGCCATTTAAAGCTTTGCTTCGTTCTCCACTTTTCAGGAAAAAGGACTTGGGTCGAGATCACAGATGTCTAAAACTCAGAAATCGACAATACAGCTGTACTGAAACACTGGAACAGTTGGTTTTTTATTGGCGACAATCCCCAACCAAAGAACCTCCAACGTGGATATAGAGTTATCATCTTAAAAATAGCCTGACAAAACCTTAAAAGCCACTTCGGCACACCAGAAGTACTTTGAAATTCCTGACACACTTGCTGTATTTCTGAAATGCCAAAGAACCGTACGGGATGACTCTGAGGAATGGCAGGCATCAACCGAGATTTGATACTTTACGACCCTCGTTGTGAACAGGTCCCTGATTCAGAGGAGATCTTAGCACCAAGGTTGTGAAACAAGTGTGCTATGTACAGCGCATCCTGCTTATATACAGGAATCAGTTACGCATCCAACTGCAGATCTTCCCAGAGAGTCTTCTGACCGATACCGAACACTACAATAAATACACTACTCAACAGTCACCTGACTATTACGGATAACGCCACCTGATTGGATATGAATGAAGACGGCGATTGCAAAATGCTTGTGCTAGCACCGTCACAAACGCACACACGCAGATACACGTGCTTGGTTTTAGTTCAAAATGTACTCGTCATACGAATGAAATGTGTTGAACTGATTATGAAAGGCTGAAATACTAAGGCTCTTAGCTGTGAGGCTAAAGGTAAAGCTGTGTTGCACTTGCAGCTAAAACGCAACCAAAAAAAAAAAAAAAAACTCATCTAAAGCAGTCTTTGGAATGAAATGCATCGATCGCCTCACGTTACCAGGCAACAGTTACGCGAGGAAATTAATTCACAGATTAGCACTAATGCAATTTACATTGAGAAAATGTGCAGGCTTGGGTAATGTCTTGTTTACCAAGAGCCTTCAAATCCTCAACCTAAACCGAGAATGAAATTAAAATCCAGGGTGTGTGTTGTGTTAAGGTGTGTTAGTGTGGGTCCATCCGTCAACAGATTGGACATCCCTCGCAACACACTGTGCAGGTTATTAGTAGCGTCGTCTAAAAATGAAATCAGGACATGAGCAGCAAACTCAATAGTATTAAAAGCAGTAGAGTTAGTATCACATAAAAAATAATGGGTTATTGGGTCGTGTGCCTTTAACACAGGCAGTGACGTGTAGAACGTTGTTCCCCTCGTTTAGTGAGTGTGTGTGATTGTGTGTGCGGATGCTCGGCATTTCACTCTTTTGGCCCAGTAGTGAGGGTGGATCCCCTGAGAAGAGAAAAAAGCAAAAGTTAGCTCAAGGCAGAAGGCATCACGTGTGAATATACATCCACATGCACAACTACAACTACTAACAAGGTGCTGCAAGGGATTTTATCCTTTTTGCTGACTTGCGCCAAACAGTAAGAACTAAACTAGACCATAAGGACAACTTTTTCACTGCTGAATCTCCAGTGACATGGAAAAAGTTGATACTGTGTGTTGAGTACTGTGAGTGAATTGAATCTGAAGTGATAGAGAGATTGTGTAAAGTAAAATAACAGCAAGAAAATGCTGAGTAGTCCTCATGGCTGCAGACAAAAACATACATGACTAAAGGCCATTGCACAGTCCGAAATTTTCGTTGTGTCGATCACATTTACACACTGCCTCCAAAACTTTCGTCCATCATGAAGAAAATCGGATCGGGTTCAATTTTTTGTATCCGTCGCAAGCATTTTGAGAGTGGTTTTGACAATTTAGAGCCACTGTAAAAGCGAATGCCAGATTCCAGATTGGCGATTGTCAAGTTCATCCACTTCGTCTCGCAGCACAAAGCACCTTAATAAGGAGGGGAACTCTCCTTCCTCTCTGTATCTCAGGATTGGATTTTCTTGGTTTTTTTTTTAAGAAGCAAGAGGACAACAAAATCATTCTCACTGCTTGAAAACTCTGTTTAGTACAGTTTTGCTAATTTTTTTGCAACAGATTAATTAATACGCATCGGTCTCAGTATGCAAGGTTTCTGTGCATGATGAATTTTTAGGATGACTAATATGAAAAAACGCATATGAAAATTTCAGACTCAGCGTGCAAGGACCTTAACAGCGTAGTCTGATTCACAAACAAGTGACTAATTTAATTAAAGGGAACATAAAATTATTTTTTAAATTTATTTTAGCACCACTGCGCTAAGGGCGTCCCGAGTGCGAATCCCAACTCGAGGACCTTTCCTGATTCTGCCCCCCATCTCTCTCTCTCCCACTTCGCTTCCTGTAAACTCTAAACTGCCCTATCATAATAAAGGCAAAAAATGCCAAAATAAATCTTTAAAATGATTTTAAATTCTTTAAAATGTTTCCTGAGGTGCACTTATAATCTTAGAATAATATTACTGATAAAAAAGTATGGGCTGAATGTTAACCACTTTCATTATCAACTATAAACTATGATAAAAGTTCATTAGCATGCATTGATTAATCAAATCAATGTACTCACGCGACCAACTGAGAAAGTTCATCGCTAAAGAGCGACTAGTCTAGAGTCTGTTTTATAAAACTTTTTGCACCAAAAAGGTCTTTATTTACCTAACAGCACTATCTCTCTTATTATGACTGACAGACAGACATGAGTTGTCCAGAACGCTCCTCCTTGATTACATATGGCAATGATGAATGTTAATGGGTTTAAGGCGGAAATTGTGACGTAATAATTATTCTGATTTTAAATCCTGATGTTTCAGAAGAATAGGAAAGCCTAATAATTTGAACTGGGGAATTCGCATTGAGTGTAGATATCAAGAACATTCTGTTTCTCCATTTCATGACCCCTTTAATTATTCATAACTCACAAACTCAAGACTTACTGGTTCGAATCAGGCAAATAATGAACCCTTCATAAAATTAAATGCAAGCTATTACTTACAGTGTTGTCTTTCTCATTTTATCTACTTCAGATCTGTGGATCCTGAATACATATAGTAAATATTTCTTATCATATATTGATAAATGGGTTTCATTCTCTATTTGCTTAAAGGGGTAGTTCACAAAAATGATATTCTGCACAAAAAGTATTCTCGTAGCTTCATAAAATTACATTTGAACTGCTGATGTCACATGGGCTATTTTAATGATGTCCTTAATACCCTTCTGGGCCTTGAACGTGTCAGTTGCGTAGCTGCCAATGCAGGGTCAGAAAGCTCTCAGATTTCATCAAAAATATCTTAATTTGTGTTCCGAAAATGAACAAAGGTCTTACGGGTTTGGAAAGACATGAGAGTGAGTAATTCATGACAGAATTTTCATTTTTGGGTGAACTATCCCTTTAAATGGATCAAATCGCATACAGCACCCTTTTAACTTCTAAGTGTTTGAATATGCATTTACCAGTGAGAAAATCAAACAAAGATCTTGGCGAGCGCGTCGGCCCCTGCGCTGGCAATGAAGGGCTGCGAGGGGTGGAAGGCTACATCATGAATGGCCTCATCGTGTTTTTTCCTGTGTGCTGTGATCTCCTGCACACACGTGCGATTGTCCAGCATCCACAAGCGCACAGAGCAGTCATGGCCTGAGAAAACAGAAATCAGATAATATCGCTGCAGAGATTTTCACATTTCCGTGAGAATGTGGTCTGTTGACGTGGATATGCTCAGAAGGCTTCGGTTGGCATGTTGTTTTGCTCTCTGATGTCACACACTGCGTGTTCATGTATATTTACTTACTGCCGGAGATGAGGTAAGTGCCTTTAGGGTCTGTGGCAAGACAGGTTACAGCATCCAGGTGAGCCACCATGGAATGAATCACTTTCCCTTTGGCCAAAGCAAGAGGGAGGAGGAAAGATTAGGTCATGTGGGATATTTTTCATACACAAAATTGTTTTGAAACGGACCGATATTCCAAGTTCTGGCTCAACCAATAGGCTAAGGTGGGTGTTACGTTTGTGTTCCTAAATTCATCTACTAAAAACTGGGATTCATGAGGGAAAACTAATAATTAAATCATGAAAAAGTAAAATTAAAATGTCAGTCTTTTTAAAATAAAAACAACAATGAAAAAATATATATATGTATTTGTTTAACCAACAGCAGAGCAGCATAAACATGCAAATCTGTTTTTAAATTATTAAAATATTAACTTATATTATTTTTGGGATTTGGCTAACAAAAATTTGGCAAATGTCCCCTTTAAAGTATTTCTGCTATAGAAAAAGGCTTCAAAAAAATCTAGATAAACCTCACTAGATGGGTAACAATTAACAATAAGGTTCATTAGTTACAGGGCTCCTATTATGCTTTTTTCACTTTTCAAAATTTCGTCAGAGTGTAGCGTGTATGTTTGGGCATAAAAAGATCTACAAAGTTACACATCTCAAAGTCCACTCCAAAGCGAGATATTTTGTTTTTTTAAAAATTTATTTTCAAGAACTACAACAAACGGCTCGTTTGGACAACAAAGTTGTTTTCCTGTATTTGTGACATCACAAAAATAAATCCCGCCAACGGAAATTTGAATGGTTGGCGGGTGGGGAGAACGCTTGGCTGAGCACTGCACGTTTCAAAATCAAAACCCGGTGCGGGTGTTTTTATATCACTGTATTCCTGAAGGAAACCGACTGCTTTCAGAAAATTTTGGATGTCATTTTCATTTCATCTTGCATGTAATGTCTGGTAAAGCAGCATTTGTGAGCGGAGCTCTGTTTTGTGTACAGCGTTACCGGGGAAATCTCTATCTCTACCACCCCAGCAGCGCCTCCTGCTGACAGAGAATTCATTTGCATATATATACCGCCACAAAACGTGTAAGTCTGTGGGACTTATATAGAGTAAGGTATAAATAAATTTAACTGTATAACAGTTTCACTGCAAATCATGTTATAATGTTAGAATTAAAGAACAATAAACAATACATATTACCGCTGCACTTATCTGTGCATATTAAATGCAGTTATTTTTAAGCTGTTGTTGACATCCTATCTAAAATGTGCTTTAGCCAAAAAACAACACCACCACCAACAATAGCGTTACCACTTTAATATGTCTTGCAATATCCGTGCGTGCAAAGATTCTGCGCGATCCTCTTGTTCAATATTCTCGGGGTCTGAATTGATATGGCAATATTGATGCCATCCTGCTTTGGAAAGGGGCGGGGCAGTACTGAAACACCGTCTAAGCTGTTCTCCAATCACAACGCACTGGGACAGCTAACCAATCACAACACATTTCGATTTTCTGAAGGCGGGCCTTCATCAAACACGGAACTAATCGAGCCGTTTGTGTCAGGATGGGGAGAAAAGTATTGTAATAATGTAAATTATGTGAAAAATAATGTGATTTTCATACCACCAAGCATGACAGCATGTTCTACTACACCCCCAAAACAAAATCAAGACTTTGTAAAAGAGCATAATAGGACCCCTTTAAAGTTGTGGGGTGGACTCCGCTATTCTCTTAGAGTTATGATTATTACTTTATGGTTATAGTTATCGTACTTGGTGTGAAGAGTATGTTTGAAGAGACAGTTTGAAGCACATCTTATTATTAAATCTTGTTATTGATGTGATCTGTGAACATGTGACTCCAGCAACCTGAATAATAATAATCTGTTTTAATGACATTTGAAGGAAACTCACTGTTTGTGAAGTATTCGTGTTTTTGTGCTGCACTAGTTTGTCTCTGGGTGTACACACAGACATAAGTGTGATATTGAGCTCAGCGGATCAAATGTGTGTCTTCATGCAGTGAATCTACTGTACTCCTTCTGAAGGAATACTGTTCATGAAATTTTAGCTGCAAGCAATTACTGCGACACACACACACACACACTCACACACACACACACACACACATTTAAACGACATGGGCGGCGGATTGTCGCATTTCCTTTTTCCCCCCTTTTCACTTCATCTGCTCTTCCCCTGTTTTCTGAAGTTCAGACACTGGCGGTTTCCACTGATTTTAATCACAGCGAATCAAATGAAGACGAATCTTAAATACATCACAGATGATTTATACACAGTGTGCGTCGCGTGTGAACTCTCTCCAACTCCTAAAGATTGATTCCCATCCAGCAGAAACAAACATACGCAGTCATGTTGTCAATGTTTCATCGCGCTTATTGAATTCTGAAAGGAGGGCAATTTTAGCGACATTGTGCAGTCTCGAGGTTAGTAAACACAAATAAGCAAATGAATGTGTGAAATATGGATGCGTTTGTTTGTTTGTGTGTTTGTTGATGCAGATTTGCAGTGCCGTGTCCTAGAAACCTCCCAAAAGAGTGATTGAAACTTGTGCGCCGCAATTAACTCTCGGAGCCGCATCTATAAATCAACATCCTGGTATCTGCTGTGGCGCCGATCCCGGTGTCGCTTCGATACTAGACGTGTCCGCCATCTTTAAGATCCCATAACTGTCGGAGATTCTGCGCTTTCACCGCGGGGAGGGGAAGGAGACGGAGACGTCCTTTAGAAAATTATTTTTCATTCTTCATCTGCGACTCCGCTGACAAATAGACTCAATTTTCTCTTCATTGTGTCAGAGGAAAAAACGCTTTCACTGTCACATCAATCCGGCGGTAAATTCCAGATTATAATCTCAATCTGATGGGTTTCACAGATGCAAGTGCATGTGTCGGTGCATGTGCATAGGCAACACAAGTGAAAAAAGAGATGCTCGAATGTTTTTAATAGTTGCCCATCTGATAAGCGAGCTTGTAGGGCCGTTATTGTCTGTTGAAGAGGAGAGCTCCAAACATCTTCAAAAGAACTTGGCTGCTTTACATATTCATGCCGTTATCTGCATTTCTCTGAATATGCGAGTTAGTTCTCACACAAGCCTGTGATAATACTAATCCTGTTTATGTTTGCTCTCCCTGTGTTATTGCACCTCGCAAAATAGTAGAACTTCAATCGAGCAGGGACTCGCCGACCCGCGGACTGACCCCGGACATGAGAGAGAATCACACACTAAACGCTCTTTGAATATGTAAAGTGTTTCTGAGAAGAACATTCAAATGCGGCAGAACTATCAGGTCTGGTTTCTCTCTCGCCCCGGGTCACGCGGCCATCCGCGAGCGGCACTGGGGAACGGGATTATTTCACATGCTCATTCGTGGGGGGAGCTCAGATCTGACACCTATCACACACACACTGGGATCTGCCTGAATCCTGCTCAACTTTATGCAATGCGCGTGATTCATTTAGCCCTGGTTTTCTAGAGTGATGTCAGTGAAAGGCCATAAAATACACAATACTTTACAGCAATTGTGTGGTGGAAGGAAACTTGATCATTTAAAGCTTTACTGAGTAATTTCGAGCCACTAGTGGCAGCAGATGGAATTGGTTAATGAAATGATGGCCACAAACAAACCTTGCACCTGAAATTCCATTCGGTTTCTCCAGTGGTGCAGAAATCAACTTGCAGCTTAAAAGATGATTAAATTACTGAATAAAAATAAGTTTATCTATATGTCTACAAATTTTTCAAAACCTCTTAAAATTGAGTGCATGTGTAATTCCTGCAGCGTTTGATTGATTCCTCAAATTGTCTGTTTTTGAGGAGTGTTGCTGATACTTTACTAAGTGATTAGATGCAGCATTACACCTGCAGGATCATAAAACGTGGAAAAATCCCACAGATGCAAACTGACCTGAGCCACAGTAAGAAGCCACATAGCAATACCCTAGCAACCACTCAGAATATCTTAGCAACCCCCTCGTAACACACTAGCAACATTGCAGAGCACTCTAACAATTAGGGTTGAGCCCATTGATGATTGGCTTTGTGACCCCCCCACTTTTTGGGTCCACTTTTATGTATTATTTATATTTTACTTCTTGGTCATATTTTTTGCACTCATGGTATTACTTGTAATTTTTTTGCCGATGATACACAACTGTACATATCTACAAAGTCATCTACATTACCTTTCAAATTGTGCAAATTGAAACTGCGAATTGAAAATATGTCTAATGGAAATGTCAATTAAAAAAAAAAAAATTCCCATGTATCACAAAGACGTTTTAACGCTTGCATGAGGTTCTTTTTCAGGCAATTTGAAAAAGGTATATATTGCAAAACTGCATTGGAAATAGTTTTTTTGTTTTTTTCTTTCTCCTTTCACATTACCTGGTGTATGTCAATGTCACATTAACTTTCTTTAATGTACTATATAGGGATGTAAAGGTGTGAAAATTTCATATCACAATTATAGTGACCAAAATTATCATGATTATCAGTATTATTGCGGTATTGTTAAAATGTGCTCGAGATGTTCAAAAAGTACCGACACATAAATCACTTCACCAAGTTTTCTATTTAAAAATCAACAAAAAAACAAATAAAATGACTTTTTGTTTGCATAATCACTAAAACAATAACGTTACCAATGATGTTCGGATTTTAAATGACAATTAGACTGACAACAGTTTAAAAGAATGTTCAAATATCTAATGTAACATTTCAGCCTTTAAATAAAGAAAATGGTTAAGTCAAAATGATGATTGATTGATTAATAAATGATTAGGCTTATATGTATTTTATCTGCTCCATAAATAATTCTAGATAATTTATCAGGATTGTTTAAATGTGTAGAATCCACATGAGCTTGTTTTTTTTTTTATCAACGAGTCAAAATGTACAGCAGGGCATGCAAATTCGGTCCATTTTTGGCCAGACACAAACTGCACACAGGCTGAATGTGAATGTAAGTCTCTGTAAATCCACTCACTGATAGCAGGTGGCACTTATGGAAAAGCTGAATTACAGCTGTTTCCCGTGAAGTCCGTGGACAAAGCAGCATTGCGTTTAAGAACAATTCCTTTAGGTATTACATGCTACTCTG
>JAUZSZ010000120.1:7681034-7697271 GCA_034780575.1 Labeobarbus marequensis | reverse complement strand
CACACACACACACACACACACACACATATCTTACTGACTCCCAATTTTTAAACATAAGTGTATACAATTAAAAATAATAAGTTTGATTAGTAACCCAACAACAAACACATAAATGCCCAAAATGCTACATGGCAATATTCTTCAGCAATGTGGTGGTGATTTTTATAAAGGCAAACACCATTCAGATTTTTTTTTTCAAAATCAAAAAGCTAAAAAATCTGCTTACAGTATGTAATTTATAGCAGATAATTAGTTATTCACATATTTAATTCATACATTTTAATATGAACTTCTGATCAGGTAAGTATGTTTGCTTATGACTCCTGAATGAACATTATTTAAAGCAGGTTTCTTCAGCAGGTGTCCGCAGGCATACCGCAGGGGTCCACCAATTATTACTGTTTGATGAAACGTAAATATGCGTTAAACCAAAATACAATATTAAATTAACCTCAGCAAAAGTTTAAAGTTCAGCTAAATGTTTCATTGTACCTCCTGCAATGCATTTGGTATCATGTAGTTTAATGACTCTAAACATCAATAAGGATTATTTTAATGGCTTTGCAATACAGCGCCATAAAGTACTGTATATAAAATGCATTAATATGGAAATTAATGCATGTTATTATAAGCCAGGCTTAAAATGCAATACTCAGATTTATGCAATACGCTCTGCTCTGTCTCTCTGCTCACCAAGGGGTCTCCCAGTTTTAAATTGTTACTCCTGAAATATCATAAACTTTTATAATAAGACCAGATTTCAGTTTATAATAATCAAAGGAGCAGTTACAGTTACAGTTATGCTGTGCACCAAACTTTCAGGAAGACCTGAGTTGTGGCTCCAGGTTCTCAGGCACCAGGCAATATAATTAATTCAGCTGACATCATCACATTCTGGGATGTGTTGCTTCCCAGATGGCGAGAACTCAGGGCTGCCTGGAAGTGCAGTAGTATTGCATTCACAGAGTTAGGATTTCACATGATACGGAGTGAAAAAAACCTCCTGATAGTGCAGTGAGCATCGATCACAGCTATGCTCATGATACAGCAGCGTACACACTGTTTCAACAGTAGTATGTGACTTTTTCCTCTTAATATGTTTCTCCTAGGAAGGAGGTTCTCAAATTTGGAGGTGACACCAGAATATTAAAATATTATATCACAAAAATGGAAATTTGAGTAACTATAATTCCTGGAACCATTTGTTTGTATTCTTGTTTACATTAAGACTAGAGATGGGAAGATCGAGTTCATTTTCAGAAAACTTTGTTTAAGCACTATTCAGCTCATAACCAGCTTATATACTTTGCATAACTGTAATAAAAAAAATAAATAAAATCACTAAATTCTCAGCTGATTAAAAAAATATATATATTATTGAAAAATCCATTCCATTTCAAATATGCTCACGAATCAGATAGTGTATTAATGATATACAATTTGAGTTTAATATTTTGATTTTTTTTTTTTTTTTAGATTTTAGTTAAAATTTTAGTAATTTTTGTAAATCATTTGTATTATCTTTTTTTTAGGACTTAAAGCAAAACAAAAATAAGAATGTTACCTTGTCAACTAGCTAAAAGTGTTTATTTATTTAAGTTAACATTAATTATTTTCCAATTATGGTTTCAGTTTTAGTTTACAATGCTAACTCTTATCAGACACCGCAAATCAATATCAAATACCAATCTGAATTTTTCATAACAGCAGAGTTGATATATGTTTTACAGTGCCACTAAACATCCAAATCCAGTCATTCAACAGGAATCTGCAGATCGAGAATTCTGCATGAGGATGAAATAATTCTCCATTCACTGGGTTTTTACCCAACGCCTTTTTTTTTGTTGTTGTTTGTTTCTTGGCCATTCATTTACATGACAATTGCATTTTGGGAGTCTGAAAACGCAAACTTTTAAAAATGGGTTGCAAGTTTTTCAAAATGTTAACGCTATAATTTGTTAAAACTACAAAAATGTAAATTTTGGAAAATTTACGACATCATGCGCATACATTTTAGATGTTCAGTCAAATGTGTGTGTCTGTGCGTATTGTTTCTTTCTTTACAAAGGGACATCGCCAACTACTGGCTTGGCATGCATAATACAATATTTTTAATCACACTTGCGGATCCATGTGAAAGGAATCGTTTTGACAATACTGTCACAGAACTTTTCAAATAACCAACTTTTCAAATAACTCAGAGGCGTGTGGAGTACTTTTAATGATGGATTTATGCACTTTATTGGGCTTCAAAATCTTAACCACTATTCACTTCCATTATAAAGTTTAGAAGAGCCAGGACATTTTTTAATATAACTCAGATTGTATTCGTCTGAAAGTAGAAAGTTATATATACCTATGATGGTTTGAGTGTGAGTAAATCATGGAGTAAATGAACCATCCCTTTAAGAACAGACAGTGTATGTCAGTGATGGAATGTAGGGTCCCAAACTCCTGCCTCCAGAGGCATTTTAATCTATGCAAATGTTTTCCCAACGTATACTTTTGAAAAGCTGTACCTGCAAGTGCAACTCCCTCCGTCCATGTTTGAAGCCTAGAAATGAATAGCAATAAACTCTATCTCCTCATCGGGTACCCCAATCAGATTCCTGCGGCATGCGGCTATGAGCATAAATTAACCGTCAGGATGAGAAATTGGAATCAACTCATCCCTAAAGTATGTCTGTATCCTGGTGTTTGGATGATATGTGTAGGCACTTGTGACCAGCCCCCTCCAGCTGAGCATCCTCAACAACTTGGAGTAATGGGCACGTTGCCATAGAAACTTTGTTAAAATGCGAGCGCGGGGGTCCTCTGGCACCGTGCGAAGCGGACGCGGAACAAGGTAAAGCACCTCAACCACGTGAAGCCGAATTAAAGAGCGCGAAAGAACACCATCATCTCGCCTGAGAGTTGTATAAATGGGAAGCACTCTGATTCACGCTACGGCATCCTTAATGTTATTGTCAGAAGAAGGACAATACGACACTTACGATGCAGCCGGTTCTGGCTGGAATGATTGGAGCGGCCCCAACGGAGATGGGCTAGCACTAATCCTACATCTTAAACTGTATTTGACGGCAGGAATGTGCGAATGAACTCTCTTCAACCTCGATTCTTCTCTTCAAAACTTCTACAACAATGACAAGAGGCCCAGGTAGCAGAAAATGAGAAAATATGGAAATGAACCATCTTTTGACACTCACACTGGAACTTGAAGCTATTCAGAATAACTTATGAACCTCCTCACACAAGCAAGTCTGCAGAACTGTGGAGATGTCTGATAACATTAGCGCGGTATAAGGAGCTACAGCCTTCATTTGGAGTCATTCCGTGCTTCGACTTGATGCATTCAGCGCTGTGCTGATCTAGGCAGCAACATTCATGTATGCTAAATCAAATATATGGATACAAGTCCCCGTCGGCCAGGCGCAAATCCCCCAAAGCTTCTTCCAGGACTGAGCAGTTCGCAATTGGTTCTGCATGAGGAGTGAATCAGTGCCGGGGTAGATTGTAGTTTTCCAAGCCACGGGGGAAAATGCTGATGTAGATATCTGCGGCGCCATTTCATAAAGTTGCAAATGGCGAGTTTGCAACTCTGGGTTGGCTCTCCCAATACTAGGGGGCTGTGGTAATCTGATAAGCGTGCAGCATGGGCGGTCACGCAGGGCTGTGGGTGATAAATAGATTATACTGTGATCAACACACGACGCAGAGGCCAAACACACAATGTGTTTTTGTGGAACTGAGGGGTAAAGCCATGACAAAGCCACACCTGCACAATAAAGCCAAAAGAATGGCTGTTATTCCTTATGGGCAAGTCCTGTCGGGAGTGCGGTGAGTACAAAGCTTTTGTCAGGTGTGATGGTCTGTGATGGTAAAGCAGGGCTACTTGGCTTTGGAAAGCTCACGGGGCACATGGTCCTTTTAGCCCCAAGGGCTGCATTCAATTTTAGTAGCTATTTTGGTCACACTTTATTTTAAGGTCCAATTCTCGACTAAATCTTAACTACAACTTAGCCTCAATAAACTCCTAATATGTTGCTTAATAATGGTTAGTAAGGTAGCTTTTAAGTGTAGGTATGGGGTAGGATTAAGGGATCTAAAATATGGTCATGCAGAATAAAGCATTAATATGTATTTATTAATAAACGGCCAAATAGTTGGTAATATGCATGCCAGTTAAGTGAGAATTGGTCCTTAAAATAAAGTGTTACCATTGTTTTATATTAATGAAGCAATACGATTATGTGTGGTTGGTATGTGGTATGAGTTCAATTTCATACTTGGCAACATTTTTATTAATCTTGGTTAATAGATTCTACATATAGTAAATTTAAACATTTTAAATTGCATAATTTATTATTACTCGCGGTTTCATGAACGAACATGAATTAACAATGAATAATTATACAGAAATACATATTAACCTAGATAAACACTGTAAAGTCTGACATAAAAGTAATTTGTCTAAAGTGATTTGTCTACTGGACATTTATACAAAATGAGTAAAATAAATAACAACAACATTTTTACAGAATATATAAAAATCTGAAAAATATAAAAAATTATATAACAAGTATGACATAAGAGAAAAGTGAGTAATTAAATTAATGTGCAAATAAAAATATGCTATAAATGTATTATATTTATAGTATATAGGGAGTTATTTTGGCATAATTTAATTAAATTATTTGGTGATAAACGTATTATGGTGAACAAACCACAGCAAAATACAATGATGATTAAAAATGAATACATCAAATGCTTGTGGTTTCATATTTGATACATTTTAAAAATGACTTTTTTACTACATATAATGAATTAAATATTATCAAGAATAAGCTGCTTAAATTGAGTACATTTTCATTTTGAAAAAAAGAAAATAAGTTGCTTAAAGATTTCTCTGCTTAAAAAATAACAATAGGAGGCAAACATTTCAGAAATTATAATATTTCTGAAGAGCATGGATAATTTGGGGGGGGGGGCAGAAGACATGGAATAGATCACATACTATATTCACTTTCTTGGGAAAGTATTGATCTCGTTTATGATATTGAAGCCATACAAACCCATGATACATATGACTTAAATGGCTAACATGGTGAGAACACCATACTGTAAACTGCAGCATTAACATCCCACAGACCACAAAAATCTACTTGAGAGCAGCAGTAACGCTGAGGTTAAGGAGTGACTTGCCGACAACACTATGGCTACAAATTGACAAACAGGCCAGTTTAACCAGATTACATATGACTTCAAGGGTGTCTGGAAGGACGGTAAAATGCCGTTTTATTCGATAATGAGTTCCCTTCACGATTTCCCAACATCGCTACCATTTACCATGAGCGCTCAATGACAACATATATGCTGAATATCAATGGAATGGCTTGCATTGGTAGTCAAGCCCTTCAACTCAAGAAAAAAAAAGCCATGCGACATTTCCTCAGAGCCAAATAGCTGATAATCTGTCTCAACTCCATATTCATCCTTGGGGAAAGAATGACAGGAAAAAGACAAGTGTGATGATAAACATAAAATGACCTTGCTACACGATTTGCCAAATCTGTCATAAGCACTGGTTCCCAGACAGTTACGAATTAACACTACAAGAATACTCTAAAACCGAGGATAATCTCTCAACGGGGGTACTCTGACCTTATTTGCATTTATTCTACCTGATATTGCTACCCAGTCTCAGGTGTAAGGAAGATCGCAGGAAGAGGAACCGTATAAATCCCTGTATCCTCAACATTACAGTCAACCTGCATGAGAACAAATAAATTTACAACTTTGAAAGGTCATTTCACACAAGGCGCAGCGGTGAAACGACGGCATCTGACAGTCTGAGAGATGGCGAACAGCCGGGCCTTGTGGGAAACGACGGTTGAGGCACCTCATTTCACGCATCTCACACGCTGTGCCTGTCCTATTGGCAAAACGGCTTCTTCGCTCATTCAATAAAAGACAAGCAGCGCAGATTAATGTTTATTGGGGAAGAGATGGATAACACCTGGATAAAGTGATGTGACAAGTGCCACCGTTGTGTCATTTTTTTGGCGCTCTGGAATTCGTCCAGAACTGTCAGAATTAGCATTCTCCATCAACATCCAGCTGTGCCTCTGGTGAAATCCACCATTTGTCTCAATAGAAAGTTTATTAAGTCTCATTGAGAGGTGTTGGGAGAACATGCAACGCGTCCTGATGAGGAATGAATATTCAAGGAGGGGGAACCGCTTCACGAGCATGGGAACTTATCCACCATTGTCACTGGAAATCTTTCACAAAGGCAGAGTATAATTCGCCGCTATTTGCACAGAATACCAAGCGTGCCCCACAAAGTCATTAAACCTGCGCATTCCTCTTAGTCCAGATTAAAAAAAAAGAGCAATTTAAGCCTCGGTGAATGTAAAACACGATCGAAATGTGAGACCACAAAAGCGGCTAGCCTCGGGTCTGGCTCTGTTTGATGTGCAGAGGGATTCCGGTGATAACTGATGAAAAATGGATGCAAATGAACCAATACAGCAGGAGACTGGAGGAAGGGATGGATAAGCATGGAAAGAGCCTTCTGAAGTCACACATCTGAGACCTCTCGAGTGGAAGAGAGAGGGCAGACGACGGCGATGGCCGAGAGGAAGTGTGCCTGCCCTTCAGGAGACGGGTGGAGAGGAGCGTCGTGGCAGCACAGAGGATTAATTTACTCGCCTTCACAAGGTGTCCTTGCTGCTCTTTGAAACAGCCTATTAGAGGAGCCACAGGAAGCCATGAAGCGCAGCCCAGCGGATGTCTCTGGGCTAGTTAGATCTCCACTACAAGGGCTAAGACCTCAAACACTGGCTGTTCGCATTTCCCTGTAGATGCCAGAGAAACACAGTGCATAACAGAGCTAAACGGAGTATGCACCAGATGTTTCCATGAAATCACCTTGTTTTCATGACTTTTGCATGTCAAAACGGTGCCTTTTACATGTTGAGGACAAGCAAACAGGGGAACTGGATACATCTTATTCTGTCAATCGTCATGAATTTTAATAGACTGCGCTGATAGACCAAGAAACACAAACCACAATGAAAGGACAACGTTAAGCAGTAGGGGCTTGCTTTCTTGTATATGTGAAACTGATGGAAGCAACTTTGGGGTTGACTGTGAAGGACTATTCCCCATCTGACACACCACCCAATTTTCAATAGGGCATTCTGATTGGGACATAGAGACTCGAGGTCAAGTTTGTGGTCAAGAATGTTTTAAAGTGTCCCTATTATACCATTTCCAATATTTCCTTTCATGCAGCACATAATGTAGCTATATGTGAATAAAAACAACCTGCAAAGTTGTAAAGCCTAAAGTGCACAATAAATAAAGTTATTGTCTCGCAAAAGAAATAATCGACTCCCAATGGTGTAAAATACAGGTTAGTAATTCGAATCCCACTAACTAGTGTGGCCATATGTGCCATTTTTACGGGACACTTCCTGGCCAGGATTTCTGTATTTGGCTCTGTTTTCCTGTTGTCATACTTGCTGAAGATAATGATCAACAACATGCAGACATTGTACATAACTGACCAATCGTGGTGCATGAGAAGGTGGGATCTACAGAGAACGTTATGTGTGTTCATTCGTTCATTTGACTTGAAGCGCCGCTACGCGAGCAAAATTCGAAAGCATAAAGAGCATCTACTCTCTATAGCTCTCTTGGATGTCATACAATGATCGGTTTGCACAGCGAAAACAGCCAAAACCTGGATATTTTAGGCAATACAGAAATCCTGGTAAGGACATGTCCCATAAAAATAGCCTGTATGGGCACCCTACCACTAACACGTTTGCATAATGCCGCCTATATTCTATGTTGGCTGGTCACAAAAGACTTGGCCCCGCCCTCAAACACATCATTTTACTGATAGCTGCTTCTTTAATCTCGAAGAGTTCAACGCAGGACTCACAAAACCCTTGCTCTTGAAAGATGGCTCAGTACCCAGTTTATTTGGACCAGCTGGCACCACTGAATCTCAAACTGTAAGAATGTTAAATAATAGATTTTTATATTTTCTATTGAGCATTCACAATACAGAACTATGGCAATGGGCGTATTGTTTCTGACACGCATTGTATGTGATAGACCAATCACAACAGACTGAGCCATCTGACCAATCAGAGAAGAGTAGGCTCACGGAAAGGAGGGGTTTAGAGAGACTGAATCTTTGAACTGCTTCGACCAGATCGTTTGAGAATCGTTGGAAAATGAGGTGATATTAAATGCATAATTTTAGAAAATGAAAGCATTTTTGACCTTGCATGCATGTAAAGCTATTATAGGAGACTGACAAAACAATATTTGAAAGCTTAAAAATGGCATGATAGGGGCACTTTAAAGTTATGCAAAATGTTATGTGAAGTCATGTGAAATGTAGAGTTATGTGAAAGTTCTAATAGACCAAGAAGTACAAATCACAAAGATTTTGCCTACGCAACCAACAGAGACCAGCAGTAGTGGCTTGCTTGCTAGTATAAGTGAAAAAGATGGAAGCAAATTAGTTTGTGGTTGATTGAGAAGGACTATTCCCCCACCTGACACACACCGTCCCACTTTCAATGGGGCATTTTGACTTGGACATGGAGGCTCAAGGTCAAGTTCGCAGTCAAGAACATCTTGAAATTATGCGAAACATAACTAATGTGAAGTTACGTTAAAGTTAGGTACTAAGAGAACCTGAAATACAAATCACAAGCAAACAAAAAAAAAAGTTCTGCTTGCTTGTATATGTGAAACAGACAGAAGCAACCTAGTTTGCAGTTGATTGTGAAGGACAATTCCTCACCTGACACACCACCCCACTTTCTCAAGGGGGCTTTTTATCTGGAACTTGGAGTCTCAAGGGCAAGTTCACGGTCAAACATCTCAAAGTTATTCGACTTGTTTTCTTCCAGCCAGCCATTTGTTCTCGAAAGTTCCTGCACCAAGAAAGTCCTTTATTCCCATGTCATGTAGAATCAAGGGACAACAATGATTGTTTGATTCTACTCAGAAAAAGAGTCCCTCATTTCAAGAAACACCACTTGCAATTTCCACCGATGCCAATGGCGCATCTGTTGCGATGTTCACCAATGCCTGTTTCAAAGTTGCTTGATTAAACAATGCTGTGCCATCGCAGTCGCCACCAGGAATGGCCCTTCCGCAATTCGTCTTCTCAAAAGCAGGAATTAATAGAGAGCCCGACACCGAGATACATCCAAACAAACGGCAACAAGAAAAACAGACAAATGAACTGGCGATGACACCGGGGCGTTCCTTCGAGCTTTTACAAATGACTCTTCAGATGGCTGCTGGTTGTGGCATATATCTGCGGCCCGTCTAATGAGTCCCTCTGAAAACCGCACAAGCTCAATAAGTAATGAAACTGCAGCTTGGCTCTTATTACTGAATCTCTGCGCCGTCTGACACTAACGCTGGATAATGTATTGGCGGCAGCAGCTTTTGGCATGCACTTATTAAATGTGGGTTCAAAAAGGCATTGATAGACTCCACGGAGGCGGCCGGTCTGTCTCTTAATGTGTGATGAGATGAGCTTACAGCCGTGGAAGAAGAAGAGGAGAAACTTAATTATCACGCACCGCGAGAGCACCAATCAATAGGTTCAGGTTTACCGTGAGGGCCATTAGGGTCAGAGCCAGCTAGCGGCTAAAGTGCCGTATGCTTTTGTAGAGCTTACCGCTGCGATGACAGTAATGATTTGGAGAACAGAGCGTCGGGCAGCATCCGTGAAGCCGCATACATTGTGTGTGTGAGAATGGAAGCCCGAACTGTTCAGAGCGAAGGACTATAAACACGTCTCTGATACTGTGACACACAAGGGCACTTTGAGCTACTGCAAATTTAAGACCCATTTTCGTCAATTGTTGTTCTTCGGTTCATTTACACACATGATGTTTTGCGGTTAGCGAGTCTCATTTTCATATGCTCAGTCTTTCATTATCGTAGCTCTCGTGGGGCATGTCTGAGACGTGTTCAGCTAACATTAGAACACACTTTTAGATGTAGACTGTCATACATGGCCTTTTTTCATTTTGTTTCAAATGCATGTGTACTTGATTAGGGACTTGCATGTTTCTGAGCTGTAAAATAAAAGGATAATGCCATTACTTTCTAGGGAATTAACTTTATGTGCTTAACAGCCCCTTATAGATTTGCTGTGCTGATGCCAAAACAAGCTCACAGCTGTTACTGATTTATCATCAGAGCAGATTGTGATAAAAGACGATACAATTACCATGGGCATTAAATAAAATCTTATAGGCTGCATAAACATTTATTCATTTTTATTTTTGTTATTAGACTTCAACACTATTCAAGGGGGTTTACTTTGTTTATAAGCTTGATATATCTTATTGCTTCTTTTGTTTTGGTGATATTTTACCTAGAACACTGGCAAAAATGGCTCCACAATAAAAACCAGCAAGTGCAATGATAAATGTATTTGACGAAGGTCTAAATAAATGAAGCTTTGAATTAAATGGACCATTTTATTGCACATGAACCCCTTTTTCCTGTCCAATATGTTTTTTAACTGCCCTGCTCCTACAATATTGGCCTCCTTGCATAACTTCAGATAGATTCACAATGCTAAAATCACAAAACTGAAGCAATTTTCAGAAACTCAGTTGTTTCACACTAACATTTTTTAGTTATTAATGAGCAAACACATTCTGCTTTTTAACTGTCAGCTTTAAAAGACATGTTTTTTATTGTTTATTTATTTATTTATTTTTAAATCAGCTCCTTAAATGGAGGCTTTGTCTTCCAATTATACACTTTGTCAACTGTAAACAGTGTTCACACGTAATACACACACGCTTGATGTCAAAATTGTGAATTTGTTTAAAAAAGCCTAGTTAAAAGTCAACTGTTGTGACAGCAAACCAACATTCTTTTTTTTTTTTTTTTTTGGAAACACTCCTACAGTTTGTTCTAATTTTCGAGAACAAAACCCACTGAAGTTCTTTTCCATCAGGAAGAAAACATGCTCTTAATGAAACCTGTCAGAAACAAATCCAAAATGCACTTTCCACTCAGCCAGATGTCAAGTGCATCTCTTGAGATCCATTTCACCTTCATAAGATCTTTTGCTTTGACGAATAATTGAAAATGTCATGGTTAAGTGATCTATATGACGATGTGAAATAAATGAGTGCACTGTAAAACCTTAAAAATAATCTGTTATTTGTGTGTCAAAAAGAAAACGACTCATAACTAACAAATCAAATGCTCAACACATAAAGAAAAAATCAGAGTGAATTCAGAGCAAAGTAAATTCTCCCAAATCATATTTACAGCTCTGCAATCTAATTGCATATACACACAGTCAACATAACCATGCCTGTTTATGACATCATCTAAAGTTATGCTTATTAACTATAGAATCATTTTAGAAGATTTTATTAATAATTAATAACTGCAATAATTACAAGCAGTAAATGTAATTATTTTCATAAAACAAACAGTTGCTTCCTTTCTACTCTATACTTACTCTACACTATTCAACGTACTCCAAAAGATAAATCTCAAAATAGCAGATTTGTGCACACATGGGTTTTTAAAATCTACAGTGACTGAAACAACTGACATGCTCTTGGTATTTAAAGAGACAGTTCACTCTAAAATGTAAAGTCATCAATTACTTACACTTATGTCATTCCAAACCATTTTAAGCAGCAGAAAGTTCTCCTCCTGTGTTCGATGGAAGAAAATCTAGGGAGTTTGGAGCGACATGAGGGTGAGTAAATAACAAAGGTGGGGGCAAGTCGCACATGTTCAAGTCTCAAGCAAGCCTCAAGTCCCTACCATCAAGTCTCAAGCAAGTCTCATGTCACAGTACAAACTAATCAAGCAAGTCAAGTCAAGTCAGTGGCTCACCTCAAGCAAGTCAAGTCGAGTCCTGACAAGGGTCAAGTCAAGTCAAGTCACAGTATCAAACAGCAACAAATATATTTTTGCCACACGACCTTATTCATTTTTCCTCAGAAATGAACTTTTTTAATTATACATTTTAAATAATAATGTTTTAAATATAACATTTTGAAAATAGGCAAAATACTACTTTGTATAGCCTACTGATAAGTCTGTAATTGAGAAAATATTGATAAAAATACAAGATAAAAATATGTATCTCATATTTATGTTATATTGAGTTTGACCATCCTAGGAGACAGGTAATATTTAACAGATGTTTGAAAATGGTTTTGCACTAAATATCTCCAGCGAAGACTGGGACTCAGTCTGGGAGCACGCTAAAGAATTTCAGTGTGCAACAAAACATGTTATTCAATTTAAAATTATGTGCTGACTACAAATCACCCCTTATATCAGAAATAAAATGGACCCAAAATTTTCATTGGCTATAGACACCCTATTTGAACCCTATCTTTCACTTTGCATGATTGCCTACATTGTTTTTGAAAACTATTGCTGTTAATGTTTATGTATCTTCCCCAGTAACTTAATAAGAACTAAATTGACAGCTGTGCATTTAAGGTCTGCCTATGCTTTTTGTTTTGTTTCATTTTTGTTTTCTGTTTGTTCTGTTGGGAATAAAAAAAAATAATTAAAAAATTGAATATAGAAATATGAAATTAAATGATAGACCTACTCTATGACATAAATGCCGCCAGTAAGTAGTGGCAAATCACTGCTTTATCACGGAAGCGTTCATTGAATGGATTCATTCAAAACAGTTGATTCGTTCATGAACAAGCAAGAATGGGCCACTGAATCACTCAACCGATTCGTTGAAATCCCTGGATTCGTTCAGTATTCAGTGTGTTGCTTAGAGACGTGCCTAAAGGCCTTTCCACGCTGAGCGCGAAAAAGTGAAACGAATTTCGCGCGCGATGACGCGCTGGAATAAAACAATAGCTTCCTATGGATGCTTCCACATAGGCCGCGAAAATTCGCACACCGAAAATGCGAATGTTTTTTTTTCGTCCAGTCCGATGAATGTTTTGAGTTTCGCAAAACGAAAACACGTGCCGTCTAATAAGATTTGAGCATTACATCACGTGACCAGAGCAACTGCTGTTACCCAAAAAGGTCGATGCGGTGGCGCTAAAAGCTCAGAAGACTGTGCACGATCGTAAAAATACAGAAGTAGAGGACTTTTCCCGCAAGAGAGAAGAGTGAATGTTGAGTTCTTGTTATTGTTGGTATTTAAGAACAGACCGTTGTCGCATGTTAACATTTCTATTAATTCTCCACTGAATTATGTGATCTGAAGAGCACCGTCCATTTTCTTCCATGTGCGCAAGTGTTATGAGTCAGAGCTTGTTCACTCTAGACCTGTCAATCATGTAATCATATCTCTTGCCCTTCCATATATAAAAAAGAGAGAAATATTTTTCTACACATGAAATATGAAAGTAAATAGACCTATAATTGTGAAGATAGGTTTTCTGTATATGTTTTATGCAGTCCGTGGTATTTTAATAACAATAAAATATTAACAATAAAGGATGTTTATGACACATGCAGGTATTATTGATCAGTTCATAAAACATACAAAGAGTGCAAGTCTGCCTTTTATAGAATTAAAATCCATTTTAGATCACACTCGGAAGATATTACAAGTACTGATTTACAGTGGGATTTGAGCAAAAACATTAATAATTACATTCATTTTCAATGTAGCTTGATGCTAATTGTACCTCTAATTATTTCAGATATTCTTGGAAGTAGAGATGCACCTATGTATCGGCCAACAATCGGTATCGGCTGATAAAAGCTATTTATTTCACTATCGGCCATAAGGATTGTTCAAAATCAGCCGATGATCAGGGCCAATTATATCCTGTCAATCAAAAGGTGGCGGAAAAACATGTCACACTCATACTGTGAGTGAAGAAAATCTCTGTTGAATTTAGGGGTTTTCCTGTTTGAGTTTTCCCTCTTTTCCTCTTTGGTTTTAAATAGCCTGCAAGCGCCTTGCATGTTTTACTTTCACTTTCAAATTAGTGGCAATTCGGCAGTTGTTTGCTTTTAGTTCGTTTGAGTTTTCCCTCTTTCCCTCACTTTTCAATAGCCTAGTTTGAAAAAGGACCATGCACATTTTACTTTCACTTTTAAATTTGCGGCGGTTCCATATCAAGCAGTTGTTTGTTTTTAGTTTGTTTGAGTTTTCTCTTTCCCTCACTTTCCTTTGCTTAAATAGCTTATAAAAGCATTGAGCGCATTTTACTTTCACTTTTAAATTAGCAGCAATTCGGCAACAACAAAATACAAAGTAGAACATAGAACTTTTATTAACAAAATGAATAAAAATTCACCACGCTATGCCTAATATAAAATATCAAATAGCTTACACAAAGTTTAAATAGGTACACAAAACTAAAAATCAGTAAAGAATGATGAACAAATAATAATGAAAAGTAGAACGATTATTAGCAAAATGAATAAGAATGTTTGGAGGCAGAAGTCAACAGGCTTTTCAAAATCAAAACTTTTTTTTAAAACAGGCGCTTTTACATTTCGTTTTTTCATTTCGTTCAAACTCTTCTGCCATTGTCTTGTCATTTTCAGCTCACTCTTCTTGTCAGTCAGCTCAACTCACTCTCCTCAGGTGATAAATGAAATCTGATCTGTGATGCGCGACTGTTGTTCATTTGGTGCGCTGCATTGAGCAGCCGCGTTCAGTTTTAATTGTAGTGTCCTCTAACTGAACTAAATTAATTATATTACTATAAAAAGAAATCAAAAGGATGGTTGGGGACGGTGCTGCGGTGGGCAAGTGATGTTACTGGTGTTGCGGCATAACACTGGTATCACCGTCAAAACCATCTATCACAGCAAGCCTAAAAAGTACAACAATAATAAAACAATAAGCTACAAACTAACGAATAAGACGAGGCATGGCATAGGCTACACCAGAATGTTTAGCAAACACTGAGGGAATAAATAAAGAACATTTAAAGAAAGCCTCCATAGCGTAACGTGAGATAAACTGCAAAGACAAAACCAACATGTCACCTTCTCTGGTTTAATATTTTATTCTGTATAAAGAACATGTGAGAATAGTCTGTTCCTAAATACCAACAATAACAAGAACTCAGCATTCACTCTTCTCTCTTGCAGAAAAAGTCCTCTACTTCGGTGTTTTTATGCTCATGCTCAACACAGTTTTCTGAGCTTTTAGAGCCACCGGCAGTTGCACTGGCCATGTGATGTAATGCTCAAATCTTATTGGACAGCCCGTGTTTTCACTTTGCGAAACTGAAAATATTCGTTGGACTGGTTCGGAAAAAAGACATTTGCATTTTTGGTACGTGGATGTTCTCGGTCTATGTGGAAGCATCAGCTGTTTTATTACAGCACATCATATTCGATATTCGTTTTGCTTTTTCGTGCGCAGTGTGGAAAGACCTTTAGGATAAGGCTACCTTGACCTTGAAATCTATTACTAGTGAAACAAAGAAAGATGTCCAATACTATTAACTAGCTTGTTGTTGATATATTCTAATTTAGCTAAATAATGTTAGCTTGGTCAACAAAATAAAATTCAAAATAATATGTTATTATATACAAGTACACATCATTGCTGTCAGGCAGAAACCTTGTATTTCCATATTTCATCATTTTTATTTTTTGTCAAAAAATAGTGCTATTGGTCACCCTTTATGTCTGTCAGTGTTCCTGAAAAGTAATGGTTTTGGACATACAAGGTTTCTGTCTGACAGCAACAATAAATAATCAGTGTATACATGATCAACTGCTTGTTGTGCACTCTTTATCTAAAGTGTTAATATGGCTGATCCCAGACATTCTAGATTAATGGCTGAAATGTTTGTAGAGATGCTGCATGATGAGGGAGATCAGGCAATTCTGATTCAGAGTCTAAAATATCTGATGTTAACCTAGAGTAGACTATGTGCCACAGGGTCAATCTGGAGTTGTGGGTGTAAATCCAGCTCTCCTAGATGAAGAAGACTCATTTGGTGACACTGAAGACTTGTCTGATGAGTCCTCTGAAGAGGAAACTCAGACCCAGTCCAGTAGACTGAGTAAACATGGTTTGCACCTCCTTATGTAAGCAGAGAACACCTAGGTGGCCCATGGCGCTGTGCTGGATGTTGCCACCCTCAATGCCTACACCAGGGGAGGCAACACTGGTCCTGAAAAGCCACAGTCCTGCAGAGTTCAGCTCCAACTCTAATAAAACACACCTGAACAAGCTAATCAAAGTCTA
>JAUZSZ010000120.1:7651437-7662529 GCA_034780575.1 Labeobarbus marequensis | reverse complement strand
TCACAGGTTAGCTGCAGCATTTCTGATTCTTCTTCAGGAGTTAAATTCAGTCCAGCAATTGAATCTGGAGTTTCAAAGTCAAATGGATTTTTCACCCACTGCTTATCTTTTAGTTCATTGAACTTCTCCTGGGGAAAGTAGCGAGAGAATTTCCCCATCAGTGCATCCAGATGTGACTGCATGAGGCACGTCAAGTCAGCAATCGTTTTCTTGGACACATCATTTTCTTCAATGTGTTTCATCATTGTCGGGAACATATAGTAGCTTGAGGATTTGAAGCTGCCAGAGTTAGAGTGATTTCTGGAAAGCTTGAATTTGTTCGGAATGTCTGAAAATTGTAGTTTTAGATTCAGTCCGTTTAGTACAGAAAATATGTCAGCAAGATAAGAAAGGGTTAAAAGCCACTTTTCATCACTGAATGAGCTTGCGAGAGGTGCCAGTTTTTCAGTAAGAAAAGCAAGTATTTCATCCCTCAGTTCGTACACTTGGCTGACCACCCTACCCTTCGACAGCCATCTCACCTCGGTATGAAAGAGTAAATGTGTGTGCTCAGCTCCTATTTCAGTACACAGGCCTTAAAAAGCCTGCTATTAAGAGCACTACCTTTAATGTAGTTCACAACTTTAACAATGTCTCTCATCACCACTTGCTCGGGTGGGATTCCTTTTGATGCCAAAGCTTCACAGTGAATAAAACAATGATTCCAAACAATGTTCTGTCCTGCTGCATCCTTAATTCTTCTGACAACTCTGCTATCTTTTCCAGTGATGTTGGCCACGCTGTTGCTGGTGATGCCCTTGCAGTTGACCCATTCTAGACCGCATTTTGTCACGAAAGCATTTAATTCTTCAAAGATATGTGCTTCTGACGTGCTGGAAGACAGTGTTAGGCAGCACAGAAGATCAATAAATTCACCTCTCCAGACGTACCGAACATAAACCAGTAGCGTAGCGCTTGATGCAATACCAGTGCTCTCGTCCAGCTGAATTGTAAAATCATTTGCTGAGTTCAGTCTCGCTCTCAGCTGTTCTTCCAAATTCTGGGCAATATCCCCAATTCGGCGTGACACTACATTGTCACTAAGAGGAATTAGTTTTAGCTTTTCAGATGCCTTTTCATCCAGAACTGTATTTACTATGTCTAGTGCAGCAGGCAAAATTAATCTCTCTGCAATTGTATGTGGTGCTTTTTCTTTGGCAACACGATATGAAAGTTTATAAAATGCCAAGTGTAATTTTTGATGGACTGTTATGCTTCTGCTGAGTACCTGAGCTGAGGACTGAATCTCTCGAGCCTTCCTCTGAAAAAAAAGCCAATGGTTTGTCTGAAAAATCAGCATGACGTGTACTTAAAAGTCTCCAACTTCGCTGGTTTCAAATTCCCATTTGCTAACATTTCACCGCATATTATGCACATTGGTATTGCAGTATTTAAAATAAAATAAAATAAAATGGCTGCGTCAACGAATTAGCGTTATGTTAAAAAGCATGATTGCATGTAACATTACGTGGGTCAGGTTTTTGCATTTATTTTAATGTTGTTTTTAAGTGTGTTTCTATTCAAAGCTATTGTTGTTTTTGATTTATTATTATTAAAGTTGCATTAAATAATTTTATAACATTTCCCTTAACTCATCCTGCGACCCATTTTTTGTCTTTGAAAACCCCTGCTCTACAGCCTCATTTTTGTCATGCTTCTCTACATTGTTTTAAAGTATGATTGAAAGGATTGTATTAGGCGAGGTTTGATATGCAGCCTTCCTCAAGGGGTGTCAGTCAAAACACAGAGTCTGATCAGTTTCATTCAAAGAGTTTAATTTCTCTTAGCCCAGCAGTTATTTGCAACCAAGATAAACACAACACAGCCATACACAGGCATTACAGGTGATCAATTAGGTATAAAAAATAAAGAGGTAGATTAAGTTACATGTATCAAAATATTATTCCAAAAACATACACATAAATGCTCAATTTCTTATTAAAATTCCCTGGTTAGGGTATCGAAGAAACAAACAATTTAAACAATGAAACTTTATAACAGCACTACCCCCTAGTGGTCAGAAATGCCAACCGCTTTCATGCATAAACTGCTCATGAGGTAATTTACATAAACTGCACGTAAGCATGAACGTGTATTCATAAACTTCAAATAAACAGCGATTCTGTTACTAATATAGCAGTAACATATGGTGGAATATGATATCTGACATTGTTTACGTTATTACACCATAGTTCATGAGAACTGGAATCAAGGCAGATTCAAAGGTGCTGGACAGTGTGCGATACACTGTTAATACTGATAAATCACTTGATAACATGTGAACACAAACACGCATTCATAATGAATTGTTTAACTAGCAATTATTACTAAATAATCAGATAACTTACTTTTGCTCATTGACCCACACTTTAACACACGCAGTCTTTGCACTTTCCTGCTGAGTCACTCTCGCGCTTTCTGCACATGTGGACAGGTCAAAGGTAGCGCATGCGCACAGACCCAGTCTTTCTAACACAGCCGCCCCCAAATGTGGGTCCAAATTTGCTTTGCTGAAAGGCCGATAGGATAAGATCTCAGTCACTGGCGGGAATGTCATCCGCCTCATCAGGGATCTCTGGCAGTACAGCTAGGCAAGCTATGTGCCTTGGGTAGACTGTCTTTGATCTGCATCTTGGCCGTTCGTACATGATCGTCAGCCCCAGGGAAGACCTGAACTACTCTACCAATCTGCCAGAATGAGCGAGGCATCAACCAGCATGATGACTGTTTCGGGTTTGATGTCTGCTGATGGGTTATATTTAGCTCTGGTTTGCTGGTCAGTAGTGTTTTATTAAGGCCGTCCAGAATCTTTCGGTCAGCACTTGTGAATGCCTCCATCTCCTCCTTCCCAGGTGTCCAGACACTGTATAGATAACTTGGGGCAGGGAGCCAACTGGCTGCCCCATCAGAAGTCAATTTGGGGTGATCGGATCTAAATCAGTGATGTCCGCTGATATGTATCCAAGTGGTTTGTATATTGTCTCAATTTCTATGAGCACAGTTAGAAGAACCTCTTCAGTCACTATCTCTGATCCCAGAGTTGTGTAAAGTGCAGCCTTAACTTCAAAACTTCAAAAACTGCAGGTAAAGTATTTATCTAGTATAATCAACGATCACCAGAAGGTGCTATGCGCCCACTGCCGAGTGCAAAACGCTGTTCGGTCTAAGTAAAAAAAACTATAAATAAATAAATGATGCTGTCACGAATTCAGCCTCTGTGGCTTCCTCCGATCACCACCAGAGGGAGCCCTCTCCCGAGTTCTAACTGCTTTCGGACTTCATTTCCCATACACCCCGTACCTGAGACTGATTACCCGCACAGGTGCTGCCCATTGACTCTGGCCTATTTAACATGCTCTCCCCATTTCACATCAGTGTGAAGTCTTGTTCTTGCCATGCAGATAATTCCGAGCGTTCATCCCGTGTTTGATTCCCCGTTGCAGACCTGGACTGTTTACCCATTTCTAAACGAACTCTGCCTGCCTAATCTGACCCTATCTGCCTTGGTAATCTGCTCTGTTATCTGTCTGCTGCCTGCCCTGAAAACTAGCCTGTTTAATGTTGTTGATTCTGCCCAACCTACGTTGATCTTGACATTGGAGTGTGTCTTATGCCTGTATGACCTGTTTGAAGTTATAATAAAGCTGCACATGGATCTCACCAAATCAGCCCCCTCCTTACAGATGCACACATTTGCACACATGTAGAAAACATTTATAAAGTAGACGCTTAGTAAATGCATTAAAAACATTAAAGTTACGCTAACATAATATTAAACTGTATATTAATCTGTATGAGATTATATTTACCGTTCGCTTGACTCTTCATTGCCTGTTGATGTCCTCTGCAGTTTGTGTGGCTCTTCAGTGCCGACTCCCCTATGCAATCCAATTTGACGGTTTTCTTGCAAATTGTACATCTTGCTAAATGAACATCTGTTGGAACTTTCAGTAACCAGTTCTTACATAGGTCAATAGTGAGCCAAGAATCATTGAATTTGCACTTTCCTGGCTTTGGGCCTGTTAATTAGCACTGCTTCTCCATAGGTTCATATGTTTTACATTGATTGGGATCGCATATTGATAGCAGCTCCCTGAAAAAATTCCTGCGAAAATTATATGCAATATTAGAATGTTTGCAGGACACAGACATTGTGGGAACACCGGGAGGTAATTGTCAGAAATTCAGCGTGAGTCAAATTTATTTCAATTTTAATTCAAACACTTTCAAGGACCTATGTTTGTTTTCAAGTAAAGTACTTTCCAGGCCATGAATCCACATGTCTGAAATTCAAGTATTTTCATGAAGCGTGGAAACCCTGATTTCACCATGCTATTTTCTGCAGTAACTGGGGGGAGTATTACCTGAAGTGACCTATTGTTCAACAGCAAGCTTTGGATCTACTGAATGTGTATTTTTCAAGCATTTTATTGCTGCGTTCACTGTTATTTTTCTGCATAATGATGACTGGTGAAAATTGTTTATTAATTTACTTAAATGTGTAGTTAACCAGAGTTCTTTCATTTACATTTTACCAAACCTTTCACGTTTTAACTTTCTGTAATAGTTGCATACGAGTCCCTCAGTTGTCCTCGGTGTGAAAAGATGGATCTCAAAATCATACAGTCATTGTTGAAAAGGTTTCAAATACACAAAAATGCTGCAAAACCAAAGAATTTGAAGGCTTTTTCTGAAGAACAGCAGGCAGTTTAGCTGTTCAGGACAAACAAGGGACTCATGAACAACTATCACTAAACAAAACAAAAAAACACAGCTGTGGATCATTCAGGTAAGAACACAGTATTAAGAATCAAGGGGATGCAAACTTTTGAACGGGCCATTTTTTTATAAATTCAACTATCATTTTCTTTTGTGGACTATATGTAAACATCTTTCTTGTTCAGGTGAGTGCTAAATTAACAATAACATGCATTTTGTATGATCCCTCTTATTTTTGTTAAAATAATTAACATTTAGCAGATTCTGAACGGGGATGTAAACTTTTGGCCTCAACTGTATTTATTCGACATGGATGCATTAAATTAATCAAAAGTGACAGTAAAGACTTTTATAGTATTGGAAAAGATTTCCATTTAAAATTAAGGCTGTTCTTTTGAACTTTATTCTTCAAAAAGAATCCTGGAAAAGATGTATTACTTTTTACATAAAAATATTAAGCAGTACTGCTGTTTTCAACAGAAAAGACCTGTTTCTTGAGCACCAAATCAGCGTATTAGAATGACTTCTGAAGTATCATGTGACACTGAAGACTGGAGTAATGGCTGCTGAAAATTTAGCTTTACCATCGCAGGAATTAATTCTTTTTAAAAATCTTTTTAAAAAGATTTTTTTTTAATTATTTTTTCACAATAATACTGTTTGACTGTACTTTTGATCAAATAAATGCAGATTTGGTGAGCGTAATATACTTATTTTTAGAACATAAACTTACCAAGCCCTAATATGTCTATTTGAAACCAATCCTTATATTATTAGTTCTAATTTATTTCAAATCTTTTTTTTTTTAAGAAATGTAAACAGATTGCAGAGAGTAAGGAGGAGATGAGTATTGCACGGCCACATGTTTCAGATGATGATGATGATGATGATGAGACACGGGTAAGTATTTACGCTTAAATTTAGAGCAGCAAAAGTATGTGCAAGTGTTGAAACAAAATGAATGGTGTAATATTGTTTTTGGCCAAAATTTTAATTGCAGTTTTATTCATTAGCCTGCTAGATTTAACCATGTTCTGTCATTTTGAACTAATTTAAACATTTTCTGTCTTGGTTGCTTGTATTTACCTCTTGTTTATGTTTTGAACTATTTTGCAGTAACCCACTATGCTTCTGCTGCATCTCGTATATAGTCCTGATGATGGACACCTGTGGCTCGCATTTGTGAAAAAGGATGATCTCTGCCAGAGGATTGCATCCGTCATGTAAATTAAGCATTTGTTTGCTCAAAGGAGAAGGACATTTGAGCATCTGGACACTTGAAGCTTCATTGATTTCAGTTATCAATAAATTGTCAGTTGTTGGAACAGCTGCAAGCTACAGGAATCTTTTTTTTTTAATTTATTTATTTTTTAAACCTTAGACTAAAACCACCAGATTAGACCATTCAGTATGTCTAAGGAAGTAAAGTGTAAAACAGGCATAGTACCTGCCCAGACTGACAGTGAAACATTTTGCTTTCAGGCTTGTTTTCATCTTCACTACACATGGTGCCTCTTGATACCATGAAGAAGGACCTCTGGTAGATTTAACTCAGATTTATAGGTGTACCTAAAAGAGAGAGAGAGAGAAAAAAAAAAAAGATTTTGGGGTGCAGTTTAGATCACAGGTCAGGTCTGTTGGTACACACTTTCAGAGCTTTCTGTTAACATACAGAGACATGATTATTTTAGGAGTGTTTTTGTTCCTGTCTTTTAAAATTTATGAAGTGTTAATCACTTGTTTAAATACATCGGTGAAGAGAATTGTGTTTGTTCCTTAACACTTTTGTGAACTTTTAAAGCAAATTAAATGTTGAGGTTCAGAGTTGTGGCTGTACTTGACTGCTATACTTAACGGATGATGTTTGCATTGATGTGCATTGTAAGGGTTCTGACCACAGACTTTCTTTTAGTTACATTGGTTAAACCTTGCTGTGCTCCTTGCCGGTAACTGACATTGTGGTCTGGCTTCATCTAAAAAAATCACTGAAAATGTCACTCATTGATGAGATTAGGGGTTTCTTTTCTCATTTTTAGTGCATATAGTGCATCCTTTGTAAACGACAGACCATGATGCAGTTGTGTGGTATACAATGCTGTTTTATCTTTGTGACTGAAATATTTGACCCAGCATTGTGCAGGGTGGGATGCTGTATTTTCAGGAGTGAGAACATGTCACCCATAACTATTCTAGATAAGGGGTGAGTAAAATGCATATGATTTGCAAAAGATTATTGTTTAGACACGTACTGTAAGATGTGCTGTATATTGTGTAGGTGTGCATTTTGTTGGTTTTTTACTTCTCCCCTCCACTGTGTTCTATGGTGGAGACCACTTTACCAATTTATCTAATAAGAAATGTGATGATGGGACAGCTCCAACAAATTCACTTTAAAATATTTAACTTTTAAGGTCGACACATAAAGATTAATGGTTGAAAAGAGTATGTTCAACATGATGGAATGTTCCAAACAGCTTTTAGATTTGGCACTGTATTGTTGTCCACATATTAGAAACGATGCAAACTTCAATCCAGAACTTCTTTATACTTCATTAGATTAATATTAACAAAAGATTTCAAACTAGGAATTTAAAGTTTTGTGAATTATATTATTTCGTTTTGCCATTATTGTTCATTTTTAAGGGATGGTTCACCCAAAAATTAAAATTCTATCATTTAGTCACCATCATGTTGTTCCAAACCTCTATGAATGTCTTTATGCAGAACACAAAATAAGATTTTGAAGGTTTGGATAAACATGACGATGAGTAAATGATGACAGAGTCTTCATTTCTGAACTATCCCTTTAATTAGAAAATGTATTAAATGAATATGGCCATGCTGAAGTTTCTTTAAGGATGGTATGAAAAAAGTTATTCTGCATCTAAGGTGCAAGCCCACATTCCTTGTATAAAATGTGAAACATCCTCGGTTTTGACAAATCATTTTTATCCTTTCCATCACATTATATAATGGCACACACTTTGTATATAATGCAACTTCAAATATTAAAGGCAACAATCTACATGACTTTTGAAAATGTGTTTTCTTTTCTAATCAGTTATATTGAAAAAAAAAAATAGTCACTTGAAAAGTCTTTAAATCAAACTCAACGAGGGGGAGGGGGCTTCTAGTACAATTAACACGTCTTTAGATATCAAATTAATTATACACCAGTGATTAACGTTATCAGTCCTGTATTATCAATGACAGTTTAGCTACTTAGTACATGACTCTAATAATCTCTTTTCAGGTACAGTAAATGTAAAGTCTATATTATACAAAACCTTTCATCACGAATGCTTGCATGTCAAAATTGTGTTCATTCAGTAATTCTTATCTCTACAATATCAAGAAATGGAATTGCTATCTGTTTGAGTGGCCCGACTAGTCCTTATTCTAGAATTTACTTTATTTAAAAGATGACACATTTTAGTGTACAGATGTCTTCAATAAGACAAAAACGTCCTGATAATTTGATTCAAAGGACGATTCCTCTTTCCTCGCCGCTAAGAAGAACAGCAAATAGCATTAGCCGTTCAGTCTTGTGCAATCTATGGAAGTAAAGTAAACGGTCAAACTATAATTAGTTAATAAAACTCCCCGCGCAGTGGTTTAAATCATATTTTATGCAACTTGTTTTTAAATTCTGTAGTTATTTTCAGGGATGTCTTACCGCCCCCTGCTGGAATAACTGAATATGTCGAAAAAGGAAACGGGAAGTTGTCGAATGCTAACGTCGATTGCTGCTTTCCACAAATGAAGGGTTGCATCGAGGTTACTTACTTTTTTTAATAACACTCAGGTTAAACATCTAGTTTAAAGTTAAAAAGAACAATTGAACATGCCGATATATAAATCGGAGCGTGAGTCGTTTAAGGGTAGTGACATTTTCATACAGAATAGACAGATAAAGTTAGCTTAGCTTGCCACGCCATATGATTATCACCAGTTCTGTAGGAATTAAACTTATTTTACGACCTGGACAGTAACGTTAGTTTCCTATCTGCTCCCATATTTACATTATGCAGCGGTCGAATAGTGAGGACAGTGAGGCCACCGTGGACGTGCATTTTACAGACCTGACTGATTCACTGGTGGCCTGGAAAGTTCCTGTGGATGTTTTTGCCATTGAAAACCCTTTAAGAGTGAGTAATATTGAATTCACACAGGAGGGCATGTAGCCCTCTCGAGAATCGTATTTAGGACAGACATAAATGTGTGACCCGCGTACGGATGCATTTAAGGAATGATATGTTCATATATTATTAAAACATCTTTAATATGCAAGAAAGTCACTGGATTGAATAACAAAATATCAAAGTAGCATATATGTTAAAGAAACGGTACCAGCATGCTTTTTAAACAAAACATCTCACCAAAAAGAAGTGTGCTTCATTTTAGATTATTAAGCAATAGATCAACTGTATTTGGACACTTTCTTGTCAAACATATAGTGGACATGTCCATATTTAATGTGATGAACTACACAAAAATTGTTTTAGACGCATCATTTGTTTACTTGGTTTGACATATGCATATCGGCATAACATCATGCAGTTAGGGATTTGTTGACTGCACATTCATACTGCAAATGTGACCCTGGACCACAAAACCAGTCTTAAGTCGCTGGGGTATACTTGTAGCAATAGCCAAAAATACATTGTATGGGCCAAAATTATTGTGCATTAATCATTATCTCAAAAGTCAAAATCTGGATAATATTTGATGTACCTGAGGATTTAAAAACTCTGTGGACCTGTAGTCTTTTCCACTTTATTTTATCAGGCAAAGTCCTTTTTTTTAATAGACTTTGGACATTGTTGGGTGGCCAGTAGCAATAGATCTCCTGAGGAAAAAATAGTATAAATATATATTTTAAAAAAAACATTTGAGGATTAGATTTTTCAACAAAAATGTTTAAAAATGTATCACTTTTATTTACATATTTTATTTTGGTGTGCAAAATAGGAAGGGTCAGATTATAATGTATTTACATACATTCATTTTGACATTAATTTGGCAATACATTTTTTTTTAAATTTCCTTTGGTAAAGTTTTCACAAGTTTACTATGTAAAAAAAAAAAAAAATACAATTAGTAAAAACTCCAAACTGATCATCTTTTCAACACCGCTGGTCATTCTTTCAAACCTGATTTCATACTTTAAATCCAGATGAACTGTACATATTTCTTTACACATAATCATTGTTTGAAAGCACAAGATGACTGTACTATCAAATGAGATAATTTGGCCACCAAAACACAACAGTATTTTTTCCTTTTAATATAGTACTTTTAACAATCATTTACTTTAATTAGCAGAAGATTCAAGATACATGTTTTGAATCACTCTTGTTACTGCAATAAAGATGTTACAGTAATTCAGTTTACAGTTGCCATGTTACAAAATATTTTACATAACTTGCATAATCAAAATAAAATCCATGATTTTTGTAATGATCTATTGACTAAGTTAGGTAATAAGTGCATTTTCTAATGTGGCAACTGTATTACTGAAACAATTTAAAACCATAAACCAGTGAGATTTATGTAGCAAATATGTATACGTCTAGGTCTATATGTCTTACCTGGTCGAATTTTTCTTTCCATGCATCAGGAATTACAGCTACACTGTGATCTGAGGTGAATTCCACAACTGAAAACATTCTGAAAGACAAGGTATATGACTTAAAAAACAAAAAAGTCAGTGGAACATTAATAGAGTTTTTTAAAGATAAATGTTACTTACACATGATATGTGTTTTAAAGAGATAATTTGCTGATGTCTACTTGTCATGATTGTGAAGAATAGTCAAATAGACTACTCTTTGCCTCTGATCAATCTTTATTGCTCTTTTACACTGACTGACTTTTTCTTTTTGGATCATTTGTAGAACATTGTTCTTTTGACACACGTATGCTCCAATTATTGATGATTCACAGGGCTCCATAAAGAGTGGAGATGGTTGCAGAAAAACTCGACATAGGTAATCATTCTCTGTTTTATCGATGACCTCGCAACATTTGCCATCTTCCAGAATAACGCAATTGTCTGGCTGTTTTGAAGAAATGGCATTGCCTCTTTGAATACTTTGTAAGGTTGTGGCATCTTGGTTTTCTCTGATCCTTTTCACAATCTGCACAAGAGGGCTCTTTCCTGAGCGCACCATTCTCTTCAACTTCTGCATGTAATTCTCAAATGGAAAGGCACTGCATTCATCCAGACAGCCATAACTCTTGGCATCAGAAGCAATATGAAGCATTGAATGTACATTGTACACCAAGAATGATGGTCCATACAGCTCCCTACCCTTAGCTACAAAATACTGTA
>JAUZSZ010000120.1:7576475-7586622 GCA_034780575.1 Labeobarbus marequensis | reverse complement strand
TGTAAAGCACTTTGAATTACCACTGTGTATGAAATGTGCTATATAAATAAACTTGCCTTGCCTTGCCTTGCCTAAACAATTGCAGTATCAGGCTGCAACATAACGAAATTGGAAAAAAGAGAAGGGGGTCTGAATATTTTCTGAATGCACTGTGTACTGGGGCTATTAGTCTCTGTTTATAAATTATAAACCTTATATAATTCATACATTACATGGTTAAGTACATAGTGTATAAGTGCATAGTGCGTCATCTGGGACACAGCTTATGTGGAATATTTTTGTACTACAACACATAATAAATACACTACACACACACCCACACACACACACATTTGTTTCTGTGAATTGTGGGGACTTTCCATAGACTTCTATTACCTTTATACTGACCAAACAATGTTTTTTTTTTTTTATCCCCTAACCCAAACCTTCTCGGAGAAAACCTGTTTACATTGTTACACATTCAGATAAACATCATTTACTTTTTTTTTTTTTTTTCCAATGTCAAAAATTTCAGGTTTTTCCTATCCTTGAGGGGACATTTGATCCCCACAATGTAGCATAAACAAGTACACACACACACACACACATTATAACATGAATTAAAAAAAAGGATTAAAAAATAAATAAATGTAGGCGTTTAATATAGAGGTTTTATAACAAGGGTCAGCATTTTTGACCTCTCTTGTGGGGCCAGATATTCATTCATTACTGATCTTTGTATCCTTTGTTGACATACTGTATAATAGGCTGTGCAATATGTGACACGTCCTCTTTACGGTACGTCACCATATGATTTGGTTAGTTTCAAGGTTGGAGAGAAAAAAAGAGGGCCTGTTCATGTCATCTTCACAGGAGGCCCATTTTTATTCAACAAAAGTGGCATTTTTACAACTATTTTAATGTAATTTCATCGACCAAAAAAAAATTATTCTGACAATTCTACAAAATAACATGCTCATGAACACTTAGATCACATGGATCAGATCAGAGGTTTCTGAAAAGCACAGAAATGAATGTGTATCATTAAAAAAGAAAAAGTACCAAATAGCAAGAAAAAAAAGCAAATAAAGACTTTCTATCTCATAGCCTTCAGGTACCTTGGGTCTTATACAAATAACTGACTTTAATTTACTCAAGTCATCTTGCTTCATATCCTGTATTTAATCTTATTTGCTACAGTTGGTCTTTATATACGTCTTGTTGCGAAATAAGTGTTAAGAGGAAGGATGCATGGAAGTGAATCACATATTTAGAAATTAACGTAACATTCAAGGCTTTCATGTGTCTGCTGTCTATGCAGTTTATCTCATATCTCCATATATTTGATAACGCTTTTCAAAGCATGGACCCTCAGAGCAGTCCTCTTTTAACTTCGGTTGCATCATATATGATTTTGAAACAGTCCGGTATGATCAAATGCAGAGGATTATAAGTAAAGTTTAATGTGGAGTTAAAACATTATTAGACTATCAGTAAGCATAACTAACATCACAGCAATTTTATCTTGTTTTCATTTGAATTTAATCATGCGTCTTGTTTAACCATATTCAGGAATTAAATATGTACAACCGTGTCTTTGAAAACATGTTCTTCTAGCCCCTGTGTTGTGCAGAAAATTTCAAAATTTAGTGTTCCTGGTCAAAAATGGCCGGCCTTTTAAAAATTGCTTATGAGTCTAAAATTCTATTATCACCAAATCTAAGGCCCCATTTACACTAGTGTGTTTTCATTTTAAAACGCATAACTTTTGCTACGGTTACGCCAGTTGTTTACACTACTCCGGCGTTTTCGAGGTCGAAAACTGAGATTTTTGGAAACTCCGCAGACCCCGTTTTAGTTTGAAAACTCTGGGGTTGTGTTTCAGTGTAAATAGACCAAAACAGAGACTTTTGAAATCGATGGCGTGGCTGCCCACATTCACTCTGCGTATCATTGACGACCGTGTAAACAGTAACATCATGCTCATTGTTGTACCCATAGATATTTATGGGTAGATTCCCCATTCGACCGCTCCAAGCACACAGACGCATCCGCCATCTAAATAATAGGGTTCTACCTATACATATCCATGGCTGTACCTGCATGAATGATCACGTGACATGCATTTTCGGTTGTGTAGTGTAAACGGAGATCGTTTCTGAAATGCAGTGGAAACGCCAGTGTAGACAGGGATCGTTTTTATTCTAAAACGCCATTTTAAAACGAAAACGCACTAGTGTGAACGGAGCCTTAGATTCAATCTTTTTGTCGACTTGTTTTCTTTCAGTTTACACAGGATTTGAATTTCTTTTTAGAGTTGATTGATATGAGCTTATGCACCTCCTTATTTAGTAAAAAAAAAAAAAATGCATTGTTTGTGGATAATTTTGGCAATATTCATTTAAAAACTAAGGTGCATAAGCTCACATCAATGAGGCCTATTTGTTCCAAAAATGACAATCCGTTCTGGAAAAAAAAAACAACAACAAACAAACAAAAAAACTATAAGTTCCAAAAAATGATGATCAGTTCCAAAAAGAGGATAATAAAAATATTGAATCCAATATTTGGTAATAATATAGCATAATTAAGCTATTGTTGTAGGCCGGTCATTTTTGATGGAATATAAGTCTAACAAGGAGTCCACTGGCGACGAGGGTAGTGAGAACCCAAGTGCAGTTTATTTACAATCGTGAAATGCAAAATCCAAACATAATCCAAACAGACGAAGACTTGACTTGACATGAACCAGGCTTGGCTTGAAACAGACTTGACATGAACAGACTAGACTCACCGACAGCAGGTTACAACATTAATACACGACAAAGCACAAATGCAATAACTAGCAAACTTATAGCAAACTAAGCAGGTCACATGACAAGAACAACCAATCAGAACAAGACACATAGAACAAGAGAACCAATCAGAACAAGACACATAGAACAAGAGAACCAATCAGAACAAGACACATTGAACATGGGAACCAATAGCAATGAAACAAGAGGGCAAGGGAAGCACGACACAAACAGGAACCATAACCTTCAAAATAAAAGACATGAAAACAAGAACATGAAACAAAACCCAAAACAAACCTTACAATAAGTTAGGAAAATCATACAAAAACCCTGTCTGTCATCTGCATGAATTTCTTTCTGCTGCTGAACACAAGGGAATATATTTTTAAGAATGTTTTTGCCATTGACTTCTATAGTATCTTTTTTTCCATTCTATGGAAGTCATTGGTGACCCACAGCTTAGTTTAATTACCAACATTCAAAATATCTTCTTTTATTTTTAACAGGAGAAAGAAATTCATACAGGTTTGGAAGGGTGAGTAAATGATGAAATTTCATTTTTGAGTGAACTGTCCCTTTAACAATCATTTTCCAAAAAAAAAAAAAAAAGAAAGAAAAGAAAGAAAGAAAATCCATTTTAAAAAAGGAAAAATGACCGAACGCATGAGGGCTAGTTAACAGCATAATGATTATTTTTAGTGTGGAGGTGACATTCAGTGAAATGACATTCAAAATGCAGTTTCTTCTGTATATCCATAATAAAATGCCATATATACAGTACTAATAATACTTCAATATTATTGCTATCAGAGGTCATTTAAATCTATAAGAGTGTATGCACGTAGATATCACAATTATAATATTCATGAAATGGAAAATGAAAGTCAAGGTTGATATTATGAAGAACAATATGTTTCTGTGAGTCAATGAGTCAGAGTTGATGAGTGGAGAGACTCTTTAAGTATGTGCACTGAAGGTTTAGATGAAAGTCAAGGCTGCAGAATCTCTTAGAAATTTCGGCTGAATGCCAAAAAGCCAGGTTAATGTTTTGATTTATGGGAATTAGTTTACGACTTACCAATTACTCAAGTCTGAGCTGGAGGTGAACCCAGAAGAAAGTGTGCATTTCATAAACACTGTGATTCATCAGATGTTTAACCACACGCTCATAATCTGTGAAGAAACTGGCATGGTAGGAACGTTAAAAATGTACTGAGAAGTTATTTTCACAATGAATATCATTACTATCATTTCTGTAATTCCATTAATTTAGAGACATTACCCCCCTTTAGCATATTTCAGAATTTGATTGACACAGCGGACCTGAACGAAAGTAACCTCATAATCTTTCTGCGCATTTCAGTAATTAATGTGTTTATGCATTAAAATCTCTGATTTAATTAAACTCAATCGGTTGAACTTTCTGAAACTCTTCCTGACATTAATTTGTATTGACGTGCAGAAATGAAAAGATAATGTGAGAATTCTTCGGTTCTCTGGAGGAAGCTTTTCGCTTCCGGTGCATTAGAAACACAGCCAGAGAAAAGATATAAATTTGCAGTTGGTGATGAGAGTAGGGGTGGGACTGTCTGTGTAAACACTCTCTTATTGCTCAGGGCCAGTGGGAAGAACAGTCAGTTTTCCACCATCTACATTCCAGCAGAGTGCAGGGGTGAAAGTCTGGAGAAAAAAAAAGAAAGAGGAATTCGTAGCAGAAGAGTTGCTTGTCTGTGCAAAACCACAATGGCACAATGCGACGATGTTGTGGGGTTGCCAGATTCTGTCACCTAATGTACAAAGCGAAAATTGTAAATCAGCTTAGAAAAGTAACAGACATGCTTGTTTTATCATGACCACTAATAGCAATGATGCACTCAGGGCTTTGATTGAGACAAATATTGGCAGTTTGTCACTCCATTCCATTTCAGGGCTCCAGTCCAGTTTTTGTTTCGCAAGTGTACTTGCACAAAAACACCTTTAAAGTCCACCACATTAAACCTTTTGCTTCTTTCACCTGGAGTGACACTGTTTTAGAGCATCCCAGAGTGCCATGCGCCTTTCTCTGACACGCACACATCTCTGTTCAATCACATAATGATATGCAACCAAATGCCCACATCTCTGTACTTTATAAGCAGCAGCAATTTGCTTGGTTAAAAATGGCATGCATGGACAAGTTCTATGCCAAATGTAAGAATCATGTGCTCATATTTTAGCATACTGAACATTCTAGCATATTTCATTAACAAGAAAAATCACATGGTAAAGTAAGTAGGTTTGTTCCAAGTTTGAAATACACTCGAAACCAAATGAACATGTTTGAGGAAACCACAGTGGTGCGCTTTTCTCAAAAACTATTTTCATTGAAAAGGCTTTGACCTCTGCCTGAAGTCTGTCTGATTGCCACGTGAACCTGTAGTGACCTTGTACTTCCCTTCACAGGGTTCATGGACAGGACTCAGTAGAGCCCTCTATCGGTTGTTTCTGGAACTAATCTTCCAAAATTAGCTCCTCATCACCTGCAAAAGACTTACTGAAGTTTAATTCAGTATTTTGTTTGTTAGAAACAAACATATCTAGAATAATCCACAAAAAAAGCTCATTAAAGTTAACTTAAACCTGAAGAGCGTAATTCTTTAGTTAAAATACTAATTATAGCTTAATGTGCAGAGACAGCATCATTTGTAGGTTGATTAGATTACCTTAAAAAAAAGTCTAAACAATCTGTCTCTGTGAGGCTATCAAAACATTTCTCTGTTTGTTTAAACATCCGACTGGCCTGCCACAGCAACAGCGGCTCAACCAATGAGGTGAGGTTAGGGCGGGGTCTATTAGTTTGTCTGACCAATGGTAGACATGCGGAGTGTTTGAAAACAATTCTTATACTTCTTCTTGGTGCTGCTAGTAACTCAAAACCTTTAAAAAAACACCATTTTTCATTATTAAAACCATTAAAGCCTTTAAATCCACTGAGTGGTTGTGCACACTTGAGGCCTGACCGCATTCAGGTCCAGTGCCACAGTCGAAACTCCTTCAGGAGTCTGGTCCTCTCTGTCCTTGAAATGAAGCCCATGTACCCTCGCTGCATGACAAGTATGACACCTTATAAGCTATGCAGAGCCGTGGAGTCAGGGCCAGTGGCTGGGAAGTCACTGTGTCGATTTATGCCAGCATTTGGTGGCTGACTGAGCGTGACGCCTCCTGGTTTTCAGGGAGGGAGGAAAGACACTAGACAGCTGCTGACAATACCACCGGAGTTACCATGGCCTGCTCTGTTACCCATGAGTCCCTGGAGCATGAAACCCTGGCTGGATGAGAAGGATGGACTGCTTGATACTTGTTGACATGGGGCTAAAACAGGTCACTCAAAGTCAGTATGGCCCGTCGGTTCCTTTTGGCCGATGAGATGAAGATGAATCGCCAGTTAACTTGACTGGTCAAGAGGAGCATCTGGTAGAAATGCTGGACTGCTTAGATCTAGTCATGGATCAACAACTCCATCATTTCCCCACGTGCTGCCATTGGAGGAGGGGTTGATATGCATTAGATCACAATCATGAAGTACTGTTCACGCACCAACATATCTGGCGACTGCCAAGTAGGACGTCCAGTAGGATGCCTTTTGTTGGAATGACACGCATCCGACAAACCGTTTCGACCAAGTCCTTTGGTTGACAAGAATATTGTTTCAGGATCAATAAGGGTGTAGATCCAGGAATGTCCTCCTTGATGGCATGTTAAAGGAACAGTTCACCCAACATGATAGTTCTGTCTTGATTTACCCATTCTAATACTATATGACATTCTTTCTTCTGTGGAACACAGATCTTTAATATACAAAAAAAGTCAATGGAGTCGACACTTCCGTGTTGCGCAGAAGAAGTTAAGTCATACAGGTTTGGGATGACATGAGGGTGAGTAAATGATGATGGATCCTCCTTTTTTACAGTAGGTGTTTTAGTGCTGCTACATGACTAGAGAATTTTTTTTTTAAAACCTAGGAAACCTTGAGCACCCACTGGACTGGGTTCAATCCAACTGTCCAAGAAATGGGATACAAAAATTCAGAAGTAAAATACGTAGTTTTCACAAAAGTCCTGGAACTGTCAAATGTCATCCGGCAGACTTTTACTGACAAATTTAAATGGGGATATCTTATGCAGTAACATGGAGAAAGAGTAGGCTACATGTTTTTTAACATAATACTAACACTGTAAAAATACAAAGATGGTTAAAAAAGTGGGTTACACTTTATTTTGATAGTCCACTTCAGACATTCTACTAACTATAAGTAACTTTGTAGCTACATGTCAACCAATTATCATTAATTTGCAGCTACATGTCTACTAACTCTCAGAGTAGACGTTTAGGTTTAGGGTTAGTAGAGTAAGTTGACATATACTTGCAAAGTTTCTTATAGTCAGTATGTTGTATGTTGTGGACCCATCAAAATAAAGTGTTAGAAGTTATTAAGCAGACAGTAATACTCTGACTGCTAGTTGCATGTAGTTGCAAAGTTACTTACTGTTAGTAGAATGTCTAAAGTGGACTATCAAAATAAAGTTTTACCCATTTATGTCTTTTTAATACTGCTTTACTTTGGTGGAACACAAAAGAATATATTTTGAAAATATTTTAGTATTTTTCGTCCATATATTAAAAGTCAGTTGGTCCCAATGTCGTTGACACCCTTCATGTTGTCCTTCATGTCATTCAAGACATTCTTTTTTCTGTGAAAGCCACTGGCATTCAAAACAACACTTGACTTTTACAAATAGCTTTTACAGAATATCTTCTTTTGTGTTCCGCTGAAGAACAAAAGTCTTGGACTGACATGAGCATGAGTAAATGATGACAGAATTTCCTTTTGGGGCTGAACTATCCCTATTTAACGAAGATCAGAGACTGCTACTTTCAGTTCCTCAACTTGTTCTTACTGAGCTTACATTTCTGTTCTTAGTAGTAAAAAGGCTTCATAGTAATACTATAGCAATATTTTAAAAAGACCTTTGCCTCCATTATGCTGTTCTTCAGGGAAACAGATAGCACCTCCGTATGTTCAGGCTTTAGCTTGCTGGAAATAACAAGAAGTGAACTTGTTACATTTAAGAATGACTAACAGGCCTCTTTAATATTTATAAGGTCTTTCCACACTGACTGCTCATTCGCAGTATCTCCAATTTTAATTGCAAATCTAAATTAGTCATTGAAACCTTTCCATTAACTCAACACGTACACGCGGCTCCAAATGTGCCGTGACTTGAGTCATAGGCTGTCATGTTTGCTGCCAAGAAGAGGAGGATGGCGGTGCAGATCTGACTGTGGGGACCATCTGCCTCTCTCTAATCCAGCAACCAAACAAGAACCTCACTCTGGTTCCTTTCCTTACCCACAGTGCATTGCTGCTGAGGACATGAAGGCACTGGCAACTTACTAATGAGCAGATTAATGCGACTTCTCCCAGTGGATGAGGTGCTGGTTAGGTTGAGAGCTTGACTTGTTGAATTAGCCTCATAGCATTAGTTGGCTTATTAACCTTGTACTGTTATTTTGAGATGGAGATGAATGAGTTTGACAAAATGTAAGGAGGATAAGTTCTGGGAGCACATTGAAAACATAGAGACAGGCATCATGCATCTATTTTTACAGCATTTTGAGTGGGAACTAGTGCCAGCCCTGGCTAAATTGGTACCTTAAGTGAAATAAAATGTTACCAAAGAAATAAAAAACATAATTTTGTGTAAGATGTATGAAAGCTTGTTTTCACTCAGTGCAAAACAAACAAACAAACAAAGAAACATACAAAAAAGTCATTTCAAGCTAGAAAATCACAATTGTGAGCTATAAAGTCACACTGGGTGATATAAAGTTGCAATTACGAGAAACAAAGTAACAGATATGAAATATAAAGTCACACTGTGAGGTATAAATTCACATTTGGATACAAATATCCAAAATACAAAATAGATACAAAATACAAAATCACTTTTTTACTCCGGGGCAGAAACGGGCTTCCATAAAGAAGTCTAGTGGCACAGTTTTTGTTTTGAATCCATGGGACCCATGTGTAAATCTTTAGTAAACCAAATATAATTGCAGATGAACTTGACAGCCAGTGATTATAATTTACATTTTTATTGCATGGAAATAGCAGCTTTGATATTTCATTTCTCCAGGAAAAACATCAACTGGGATTCAAGCAACATAATGGTGGACACAACATTTTCAGTTTAATGCTAGCTTTTTTTTTTGTTCTTTTTTTTTTTTAAACTAACAAACTAAATAAAAATTTTCTTAAATCTTTTCTTTTTTAAAGATTTTTTTATTATTATTCAGAGGCCCAAACTGGGCAAAAAAATAAAAAAAATAAATAAAAATAAAAAGTAATTTGGTGCAGCTGCTGATATTTACATGGCCAAAAAATAAAATTAAAGTCTAAATGCTATTGTAATACAATGAAATCTTTAAAACTGTACAGCAGACTACTTACATAAAATGCATATAAATATTAGTTTTCACTCTTTTTAATTATCTGTCTAAGTAAGATTTAAAGGCTTAGATTTATTATCAATCTGTATATTTTAATGTGTGGGCAAAAACATATAATGCAATGATGATTGGGAGACTTACAAATAAATATTCTTCAAAAGCTTGTTGGCTTTATTTGATACATTTTAACTATTTGTTTTATTTTGTATTTTCCTAAAAATGATGTATGGATAAATAAACCTAAGCTGCTTTGGTCCATCTTGAAATAATATTAACATAAAATTTACATTTACTTTATAAAAATCAGTGATGTTTTCACAGCAGAAAGACACAGGAAACACAACCATTTTTACAGTAATACTAATAAGGTCATTTGCTCGCTAAAAAAATTAACTATCATGTTTATTTATCATATTATTTGATCATGTTGATAATTTAGATCTGCAGAAGGTGCGACCTGACTGGACAGACCAACTTTAGACATGAGAATGAGTAATTAAATTTTCTCTGATCTGCTAAATGCAACAGCATGAAAATATCAAGATATAATAAACAGTAACATCAAGATTTTCTGAAAAGCTGCTTAAAATAAATGTCCACTGTAAGAAGCGCTATACAGATAAAACTGGAATATCTGCTACCATGCTTTAGATGAACACTTTTTATCCTCAATAACTGTGCAGCTGTATTATCAAAGTTACAAATACAAAAAAAAAAAAAAAAAGTTAACTTCTAAACTCTGCCAGACTATTGAACCATCTGTGGAGTCTGCTTCACACTTTATCATTTTCCACAGGCAGTTGATTTGATTGTGTTTAATCTCAGGTAATGACTCTGCTCTGTTTTAGACTGACAGTACTGTAGGGTGTGAACAAGCCTGTCAG
>JAUZSZ010000120.1:7354968-7365486 GCA_034780575.1 Labeobarbus marequensis | reverse complement strand
CTGCTTGTTATCGACTATTCTGCTGGATTATCTGTGTTATACCTGCTTGCTGGTTCTTGTACCTTCTGCCTGTTTGACTTACGATTAAAGCCTGCAAATGGATCCGAACGACCCTGAGAATCTGTTACAGATGACTTCGCCAAGCCAGGATCTAGCGGCTTTACACCACGTCGTCGCCGAGGTGTCTCGTCAGGCCAATGTGCTCCTCACTCACCATCAGCAGTTGGACAACATCTCTACTACAACGGAGGATCTTGTGCGGTCAGTACAGGCACTCACCCAGGCGGTCAATCGACTCACGACTCCTGTGAATCCTCCCACGGCGGCCGCCGCCCCACCGTCTCCTCCCGCACCCGCCGTTGCCACGGCAACGTCAAGCTCGGCTCGTCTTTCACTCCCAGAGAAGTATGATGGCTCAGCAGGCAAGTGCAAGGGCTTTCTTATGCAGTGTGCCATTTATATTAATTCTCAGCCACAAAACTTCCCGTCCGATGACAGTAAAGTTTCTTTGGTGTGTTCACTTCTGACCGGCAAAGCTTTAAAATGGGCAACAGCATTGTGGGAGGGGCAGCTGATGACATTTCCCACGTACCAAGTTTTTCTGAGGAAGTTCAAGGAAGTGTTTGATCATGGAGAGGATGGTAAGGAGGCAGAGGAGGAGCTGTTAACCCTTCGTCAGGGGTCCTCTACCGCTGCGGATTATGCTCTCACGTTCCGCACGCTAGCAGCTCAGGCTGGCTGGGAGGGGAAGCCTCTCAAGGCTATGTTTCGTCGCGGCTTGAGGATGGATCTGCAGGCCGAACTCACGTGCCGGGACGAGGATAAGGATTTAGAGGAGTTTATGGAAATGGCTATCAGAATGGACAATCTACTCCGTTCCCGTAGAGGGCGCCGTTTCACAGCCAATCCGTTTCCACAACCTAGCCCAGCCACTGAGGAGCCCATGCAGATCGGTTATACTCGACTTACGGATGAGGAGCGCGACCGGAGAATGAGGAACCGTCTCTGCTTATACTGCGGTCAACCTGGACATCTCCGCTCACAATGCCCTTCACGACCTCCTAGACCCTCCAGTTCTCGGGTAAGCCTCATTCCTCTGAGCCCTTCGCTGTTATTAGACATTTGCATTGTGATCCATGGCCGTAATATAAAGACTAAAGCCTTTGTAGACTCAGGAGCTGCGGGTAATTTTGTTGATCAGGAATTTGCTAATCGCCATAATATCCCTCTTCTTCCATGTGACCCACCCATGGCCGTAGCAGCCCTCGATGGACGACCACTAGGGCCAGGAAGAATTCACTTCACCACTGGGGATATCACGTTAATCACCAGTTCCATGCACACCGAAGTTATACGTCTCCACGTCACCCAGTCACCCAACCACCCTGTCATTCTGGGTCATCCCTGGTTGACCCTTCACGATCCACGAATATCCTGGAGAGAGCAGGAGATCACTCACTGGTCTGCCTCCTGTCAACGGGACTGTTTGATCCAGCCCCTGAGAACTTCCACTACCAGTTCAGACTCAAGACCGGAACCCACGATTCTGGCAGAACTCCCTAAGCCTTATCAGGATTTACATCTGGCCTTCAGTAAGATCAAGGCCACCCAGCTGCCTCCTCACCGCGAAACGGACTGTGCTATTGATCTCCTACCAGGTGCTACGCCCCCTAGAGGCCGCGTCTACCCACTATCCCAACCTGAAACCCTATGCATGCAGCAGTACATTGAGGAGGAGCTTTCCAAGGGTTTTATCCGGCCTTCCACCTCGCCGGCTTCGGCCGGCTTCTTTTTCGTTAAGAAGAAGGACGGATCCCTCAGGCCGTGTATTGACTATCGAGCTCTTAACGAAATCACTACTAAGTTTCGCTATCCCCTCCCGTTGGTACCAGCGGCACTGGAACAGCTCCGCGCAGCCCGAATCTTCACCAAGTTGGACCTAAGGTGCGCTTACAATCTCATACGCATTCGGGCGGGGGATGAATGGAAAACCGCCTTCTCTACCACCTCGGGACACTATGAATATCTCGTTATGCCCTTTGGTCTTTCCAACAGTCCCTCAGTGTTTCAGTCCTTAATTAATGACATATTCCGGGACATGCTCAACAAGTTCGTCATCGTGTATATAGACGACATCCTGGTGTACTCGGAGAACCTGCAGGACCACATCAATCATGTACGGTCAGTTCTCCAAAGATTAATTCAGCATCAGCTCTATGCAAAGCTCTCCAAATGTGAGTTTCACCTCTCTACCGTCTCCTTCCTGGGCTATATCATTAGCGCCGAGGGCGTAACCATGGACGACAACAAGGTCTCCGCAGTTCTGCAATGGTCCCGTCCGCAGACACTCAAAGATCTACAACGTTTTCTAGGCTTCGCCAACTTCTATAGGAGATTCATACGTGGCTTCAGCCAGGTGGCCGCCCCCCTAACTTCCTTGACCCGCAAAGGCACTACCAAACTGGCTTGGACATCTGCCAGCGAACAGGCTTTCCAGGAACTCAAGACTCGCTTCACGTCAGCCCCCATCCTGAGGCACCCAGACCCCAGTAAGCAGTTCACAGTGGAGGTGGATGCCTCTAACACAGGTCTAGGAGCTATTCTCTCTCAACGCCAAGGGAATCCAGCAAAACTGTATCCATGCGCCTATTATTCCCGAAAACTTAACCCAGCTGAACGTAACTATGATGTGGGGGACAGAGAACTCCTTGCCATGAAAGCAGCCTTGGAGGAGTGGAGGCATTGGTTAGAGGGTGCCACCGTCCCGTTCATTGTTTTGACAGATCACAAGAACTTGGAATATCTGAGAACTGCTCGACGCCTCAATGCCCGCCAAGCACGATGGTCCCTGTTTTTTTCACGATTTCAGTTCCAAGTCACCTATCGACCTGGGTCGAAAAATGGCAAAGCGGACGGACTCTCCAGACAATACGATCACACCCAACTTGACACGCCACCATCCTCAATCATTCCTTCCACAATGATAGTCTCTCCCGTTCAGTGGGATGTCATGGCCGAGATAACAGAGGCACAACAGCTCGAACCAGCTCCACCCGAGTGTCCACCAGAACGAACTTACGTCCCGACTCTGCACCGTCAACGTCTCCTCTCTTTGATTCATGAAAACCCCAGCGCGGGTCATCCTGGCATCCTAGCAACCCAAGAACTCGTGGGCAATAAATTCTGGTGGCCATCCATGAATCAACAAATAACCTCCTTCGTCAAGGATTGTGTGGTTTGCAACCAAATCAAGTCACAGCACCAACGCCCAGCAGGTCTTTTACAACCCCTGCCCATTCCAGAGAGGCCTTGGTCTCACTTAGCAGTAGACTTTGTTACTGATTTGCCCCCTTCCAACCACAATACCACCGTTTTGACCATCATTGACAGATTCTCGAAGGCCTGCCGATTTATTCCACTCCCCAAATTACCCACCGCCTGGGAGACCGCGCAGACTCTACTCCACCAGGTGTTCCGTTTCTACGGATTGCCCGAGGATATAGTATCCGACCGAGGACCGCAGTTTACCTCCCGGGTGTGGAGGGCTTTCTGCTCCCAACTCAACATTAATGTCAGCTTGACCTCGGGATACCACCCTCAGTCCAACGGACAAGTGGAACGATTGAATCAAGAATTGACCAAATTTCTCCGTGCCTATTGCTACCTGAAGCAATCTGACTGGAGTGACTATATCGTTTGGGCGGAGTATGCCCAGAACTCGCTGAAAAAACCCTCTACTCAGCTAACCCCGTTTCAATGCATACTGGGTTTTCAGCCCCCTCTGTTCCCGTGGTCCGGAGAAACCACCAACCTCCCGACAGTAGACACCTGGCTCCGGAGGAGCGAAGCCACCTGGGATGCTACCCATGCCAGCCTACAGCGAGCCATCCAGCGAGTAACACGCCAGGCAAATCGTCTTCGGAGAGATGCCCCACAATATCAAGTTGGCCAGTGGGTCTGGCTCTCATCGAAAGATCTTCGGCTTCGCCTCCCCTGCAAGAAATTAAATCCGAGGTACGTGGGTCCCTTCAAAATCATAAAACAGATTTCACCAGTTGCTTTTCGTTTACAGTTACCATCCCATTATCGTATCTCACCCACCTTTCATGTTTCCTTGTTTAAGCCCGCTGCGGACCCAGGAGGAGAGGGGGACCAGGACGAGGCTGCTCCAGGAGAGACCCCTCCCCTTGTACCTGATGATGAGGACATCTATCAGGTGAACCAGATATTGGACTCTCGACGCCGAGGTGGATTGCTGCAGTATCTTGTCGACTGGGAGGGGTACGGTCCCGAGGAAAGATCATGGGTCAGTGCTAAGGACATACTGGATCCACGACTCACCACTAACTTTCATCAGGATCACCCGGAGAAACCGGCCCCTCGCCCTCGTGGTAGACCTCGGCGTCAAGGAGCAGCTCGCTTCGGGAGCCGCTCGCAGGGGAGGGGCTCTGTCACAAGCAGCGCCTCTGTGGCCCTCTCCGCACAGCCGCAGCGGGAACCTTCGCCCGAGTTCTAGTTTCCCCCCGGACTCTTTAGCCCCACGTACCTCGGCTATTTCCGCCCCAGGTGGTTCCCATTTTCCCTGTGATTACTCGCCTTTATAAGGCGCGAACCTTCTGTATACCATCGCGAAGTCATATCTGCCCTAGGTGATATTTCCGAGCGTTTCCCTGTATTATTGGTTTCTTGTGTTTGATCCCGGACTGCCTCTTTCGTGTTAGATCCTCTCTGCCTGCCCCATTGACGTCTGCTTGTTATCGACTATTCTGCTGGATTATCTGTGTTATACCTGCTTGCTGGTTCTTGTACCTTCTGCCTGTTTGACTTACGATTAAAGCCTGCAAATGGATCCGAACGACCCTGAGAATCTGTTACACACACACACATATATATATATATATATAATAGAATTAATTCTAATTCATAATATTTTTTCTTTTATTATTTTGGATTAATTCATATATTATTTTTTATTATACATTTAAAAATAATGTATTTGACAGGCTTCATGAGATTCACCTATTGTAGAACAACATTTTTCTGTTTACATAAAGCCTTCACTAAAATGCACATTTTTAGTATCTTTTTTAATTACCTTTGTTTGGTTTTATATATTATTCAGTTCTTTCGCATATTCATTGCATTTATGAATATTTTGTTCAAATTAAATTTCGATTAGCATGTAAATATTCAATTTTTGTCAAAATTATTTTTTTTACTCAGTATCAAAGCATCTTTGGCTTTAACTCTAAGCTATAATATTAACAGAAGATGTAAATAAATGAATGGTAGAAGCAAGCATGAAGGGCCGTATCGAGAGGACAGAGGATCTGACAGGGCCCATCAAACGCAGGCAGCTGTTTTTCCTTCTGCATGGATCATGAGCAAATCTGATGATTGTTAGTCTTGAGGGGTGGGCAGGCTGCCACGGCCATCAGTTCGGACAGCTAGAAATTACATGTTTTGGAGCGTGTGCCGAGATGAGTGAAAAAGACACTGGTTTAGAGAGAAAAAACGCCAGGGTTGAAATGCCAGCAACAAGCAAAAGTTGCTGATGTGAGTTCAGTGGTGGAATCAAGTGCAGTAAGAGTCATATGTCCTCTTGACAAGAGAGAGAAAAGCAGTGAATATATGATCGAACTGGGGAAAATAAGTCCATTGTAAACAACATGCCCAAGGAGACCTATTAGTTTGATTGATCATAAACAAATGCAGACAAGTCCCTGGCTCCCACTCGCTCTCTTTCTCTCTCTCTCTCGCACACAGTTGCTCACTGGAAGTCTCAACCTGGTAATACTGATAGGTGTAGGTGGTAAATACATGAATACAGGAGGACAGGAATAGAATAGCTGCGATGTATGAAGAACTTCACCTCCCAAGCTGTTTGACAGATTACAGCTATTTGAATGTGCTGTTCGGTGGTCAAACGCAGTGCATCAGTATTCACTTGTAGTTTAGAGGTTCAATCTTGGCATTTTCTTCCCAGCAAAGGCCCGAAAACTCATAATCCACACTGATTCAGTGAGCAATATGGTCACGGTATAATAGGCATTTCAGGAATACTAAATTCACACATATGAATTTATATATATATTGTGGTCCATCATCTGAAGTATGCATACATAACCATATTTTATTTTATTTTATTTTATTTTATTTTATTTTATTTGTAGTGACAACAATTAAGCCTTGGCTCATTGGTAGGTTGATGGTTGATTTCTCTAAAACATTTAAACTCTGTGGCTCAACCAGTTGTGTGAATTTGGGGCGGGGCTATCTGTATGCCCAACCAATGACAGGCAAGAGCAGTGTTATGGAAATCATTGCTACTTTTGCAACTCTTGCAACTCTACAGTTTATTATCACTACATGCATGGAAATTACACACTTTTTATTTAATTTGTGATTTTTCTTACTTCTATTATTGTTGCATGACACATAGGCTATGAAATTATGGAAGTAGTACATGCTGGTAAGATATTAACATGAACACAGTCCGATATGTCAGAAGTTGACAAACAAATGACAGAACATCAAATTTGATATGATTGAAAATATCAGATTTTGCATTAGGCTTTGTCAAGTAAATGCAGGCTTAATGGTGTCCTGTTTGTCTCTGTCAATCTAAACTCTCATCCTCGGAAATCCTTCAGACTCCAATGAATTTAAAACCTCAAAATCTAAAGGTAGTACAGATGCATTTTTCTTCTAGTGGCAGTGCATTAGTCATGTGCTTTGTTTGGTATTGAGAGCAACCAAACACCTATGAGTGAACTGAGTTAAATTTTTAACAGAAATACTTTGGTTTGAGGTGGACAGACCAATATCTTAAACCAGGGTATGATAAGACAAATGTCAAAAGATAAGATTATTTCAGTTAAATGAATCATGTGTCTATTATCAGTGCAAAAACACAATCAAGTTAGAATTAGAAACAAAACACTCAAACAGAATAATTTGTGTACATTAACTTATTATTTTGTCTGGTGGACACATAAGCATAATGGCAAGTGATGTAACTAAAATAAAATTTTAAAAAGTAAATAAAAGTAAAATAAAAAATAAATAAATAAATAAAAGGAAATTAAATAAAATACAACAAAGGAAAAAGTATTAAAGGTACTAAAATACTTATCTAAATATATGTGAGTGTACATCATCATTATAAAGTAAGTATACAATATTAAAATTTATTTTAAAAAATATCTTCAGGAATGCCCTATTTCATGCTAAGTATACTACAAATATATTTACATATTTATGTCCCTAATTAAAATAACCTGCAATTGTTCTTTTAGTACTAAACTGCTATTAGTTAGAGCAACTAATGTTGTACTTAATGCACTTAAGTAGTGCTGAAGTCCAACTAAAGATATACTGAAGTACATTTGATTGTACTAAAGTGGAACTATTGCAAGTATACTTCAGGTATACTTTAAATATCTCACATTTAAAGACTGATATTATTCAAAGGCCATAACAATCCTCTTCAATTGTGACATTCAAACGCATTTTAAGCTTAATATTAAGAAATGTACATTTGTCACAAGCAGTAATCGAAATAAAGTTTAATTATATTTTTTAAATCAGTAAGTCTCGAGCAATATGTCAGTAAATATGTTAATAGATTTGAACTATACTTAATATGAAATAAATGTATTTCAAATATATTACTTTTTTACTAGGGTAGGAAGAGCTTTCTTTCCGTTACACCGTTTGACCTAAAAAAAACTTTTCATTAAAAAAAAAAATGTTATTGTTGGTGATATTTGTTGGTGTTATTTATTGTCACATGACAACAGAATGCCTTCCTTAATGTTGGTTACACCGCACTGACTGTAATATGGCCTAATTTTTAAATATCAAACTCATCAAAATAACACTATATTAAATGACTTTTATTTTTAGGAACTGAAACACTTTTCGTCATTCAGGAGGCATATTCTAGTTATGATTTATATATACATTTTTATTTTAATTACTAATAATATTTCACAATAATACTGTTTTTACTGTATTTTTGATCAGATAAATGTAGCCTGATTGAGAGTTATTTAAAAAATAAATAAAAAATGTTAACAGCTTTTTCATTTATTTCAAGTGTATTTACTGTTTTATTAGATCTATTTTATAAATGGAATAAATATACATTTTTTTAAATATTTTATATAATAATCCCCCAATATTTTGAGTTTTTTAATGAGACTTTCATTTTCTCTATTATAATCTAGATCACAGTTTCCTTCCTTGTAGCAATAAAAATATCAATGTAATTCAGAATTCAAACTTGGATTCCCGTGAGCTATCAGCTTTTAAATATCATGAGCAAGTAGAGCTATGAATTATACTGATTGAAGTATTTTTCAATAACTTACCAGATCCTGAAAATAAGACTGCATACCTACCATACCATCAAACCAGCCCAGTTTTTTATTTGTAAGTATTTTATTGGCAGACGCTCCATGCATTTCAGGTCATCTGAGTGTTGGCAGATCCTATATATGTGTTCCCGTCTGACAGCACTCCGTTCCTTCATTTCCTGCACTATATGACCGTGGACTGATGTTGATATTGTAGTGATATTTCGGTAGGCTTGCGGTCTTCTGCGAGGTCGAGAGAGGTGGTTTGCTGAGGCAGAGTCTTTGTGACAGATGGGCTGTTTGTTCTCGGTGCCGGATATCACCCCAAATCTGGGCAAAAAGCGGCAGATTACCTATGATGGATGAAGACGGTTTGCACCACTGTCGCAGTCGTTGCATCACGCGGCCCTTCTGTAATAACCTGAATTTTAAGGTTTGCACTTTACAAGATATATTTTCAGCTCATAGAAGCTTCTGGCTGTACTTATTTACTCAAACCGAATTGAATGCAGTGCGTGTTATATGCGTAAATACATTGTGCGTCTTGGGTATATTTGCAAGTGGCATATGTTAAATGTCTAATTAAGTAAAGGAACTTTCAAGCCTAAAGGGGCTGAGAACGAAATTGCATCATACATCTCAATTTGTTTTGTGTTGTTCTTGTTTATTGGATAAATGCCCAATGTATTATTTTCATTGTGTCCTCAACTACAAAGAATGCATCTTGTATATAGTGGCTAATTCCTGGAGACACCCAGAGGAAACAATAATTTTCGCTTCTGATTTTCTTTAACTCACAAACACAATCCTGGTTATAAGGACCTCAGCAAATATGAGCTTAAAGGGACAGATCATCATTTCTGTTGATCGAGCTCTTGATGCCAATCAGAATTCTGCTCTATATACAGAACTATGCTTTTTTAGATTTAAATCAAATTCAGTGACAAATGAAAGGAAAGATGTATGAAATTGACTTTTTTTGTTGTTGTTGTTGTTCAAAATCATTTTATGTTATCTTATTTTATTTTATTTTTATTATTAAAAAAAAACATTTAAATGTTTTTGTGTTATTTATTTTAGGAATTAATACTTTTACTCTATAAGGATGCACTAACTTAGTAGTAAAGACATTTAAATAATGTTACAAAAGCTTTCTATTTCAAATAAATGTTGTTCTCATGAACTATCTATTAATCAAAGAATCCTGAAAAAAGTTTGATAGTTTCCACAAAAATATTAAGCAGCACAACTGTTTTCAACACTGTTAATTATAAGCCATTCTTATTATTAATAATAATAATAAGAAATCATTTTAATGATTTCTGAAGGATCGTGTAACACTGACGACTGGAAAATAAAATAAAATAAAATAAAATAACTTACTTACATATGCCTACTACCCTTCCTGGGGCATAGGCCGCCGACAAGGGTCCTCCAAGCATCTCTGTCCTGTGCCAGTCTCTCCAGTTGTCCCCAGGTATAGCCTGCCTTCTTGCAGTCCGCATCCAGGTCGCGGCGCCAGGTGTTCCTTGGCCTGCCTTGCTTCCTTTCGCCTTGGGGGTTCCACGTGAGGGCTTGTCTAGTGATGTTGGAGGGCAGTTTTCGCAAGGGTGTGGCCAATCCATCTCCAGCGTCTCTGGAGTATTGTTTCATCTAACGGCTGTTGTTTGCCAAAGTTCTTGGTTGCTGATGGTTTCTGGCCAATGGATGCAGAGGATCCGTCGCAGGCAGTTGTTGATGAACGTCTGGGTCTTTTTGGTGGTTGCCACTGTGGTCCTCCAGGTTTCAGCTCCGTACAGCAGAGCAGGCTTCACGATGGAGTTGAAGAGGCGGATCTTGGTCTTGATGGATATGTTTCCAGACTTCCAGATGTTCCTTAGCTGATTGAAGGCTGCTCTTGCTTTGCCGATTCTGACTTTCACGTCAACATCTGTGCCTCCTTGTTTGTCGATGATACTGCCAAGGTAGGTGAAGTTATCCACTTCTTCCAGTGCTTCTCCTTCAAGGCTGATGGGTGCTCCATTGTCGTTGGTGTTAACTCGTAAGTTCTTAGTTTTCCCTCTGTTGATGTTCACGCCTATCCATTCTGAGTTCTCCGCAACTGCTGTGGTCTTATCTTGCATTTGCTGGTGGGTGGGGGAAAGCAATGCCAGGTCGT
>JAUZSZ010000120.1:7307427-7320583 GCA_034780575.1 Labeobarbus marequensis | reverse complement strand
AAGAGAGTTGGCATACATTTTCTATTGATCATGGCAGCAGTTATTCATCCAGTGATGGAGAAGAGCACATATCCAGCTGTATGAGTCAAAATCACAAGTTCTTAGCAAATTAGAATTGGCATCAACACCAGACCATGTCTAGACAAACTGAGGCCCAGACTTACAGTAACTATATTCCAATCCAGGTTTTATCTAAGGTACACCTGGTCTAGAGATATGAGATATCTATTCCTTGTTTGAGGTCATAAAACAATGCTAGAACCATACCAAGGTCAAGTTTATGTGACCTCGAGAGTTTTCCTGTGGACCAAGACCACAAAATCAAGACTAAAAATAGTAGTAAATGTATTTTTACTAAAGAAATGTTTCTAACAATTATCAGGACAGGTAGCTGAGAGGATACAGTGTATGTTAAAGTACTTAGATGCAACGGTAACAAAAAGCAATTGCAGCTACATTTAACTTTTATCATGTTGGTACTAAAGCAATGCGTAGGCAGAGTAGTACTACAGATTTCCCACAGATGAGTCCCTAAAGTTGACTCTAAAACAATTTAAAAAGGTGAGTGAGGATTACCTGAATTACCTCTAGAGATCTGTGCGAAGTTGCAACATGCACGATTTGCTGATAGGCAAAGATTGAGTTGCGATAGTCTAGCAATGAAATGACTCTGGCCTAAATGAGGCAGTCGAGGAAAGGCATTATTTTCCTTGAAATGGAATGGCACGAAGCCTAGGCAGTTGTCGTAGTCTACAAAGGACAGCTGGTGATCTAGGATGACAGCAAACAGCGGCTTGACCTTCATCTGAGATTTGAAACCGTGAGAGGTTGGATGAGGGAACTCATCAGGGAAGTCTTAGCTTGGAGGTAGAGGAGCTCAGGGTTGTGGGTGGACATCCAGTTTGATATGTCAGAGTGGCATACAGAGATCCTTGGCATTTTGAGATTGTTGTCAGCATAGCCGTGGTAAAAGAAGCACCTGGATGACTGTTCTGGTGTAAAGCGGGATTCACACTGACACTGATTTGCTGCGACAAGGCAACCAGAGGTCATTCATTTTCTGTGAGATTTGGCAATTTGAGGCAACACGAAAGATTTAGACTGTTGGTGATGCGAATTCAACTATATGCAATTACAGAGTGATGCAATGGACATCAATGCATATGTTGACCAAGGAACATCTACTAGCAATGTTTTTTCTATAAATGTATTATTATTGCCATAACCTTTTTATGTTAACAAGCACAAAATTACTGCAGTAAAATGTGGCGAATTTCTTAAAGATTTTGTTATACAAAATACCCTAAACAATGACTAAATAGCTATTTGGCTATTGGTTAACCTTAGTTTTGTACCCGTTTGGCTCATATCAATCCATTCAGATTAGGTTGGGGTGCTCAGTCCTACTCCTGGAGAATCACCTTCCTGCAGAGTTTCTCAAGCTTAAGTTAAAGCTGAAGACCTTGATTAGCTAGTTCAGGTGTGTTTAATTAGGGTGGAGCTAAACTCTGCAGCATGGTGACCCTCTAGCATAGGAATGTCCAATCCTGCTCCTGGATGGCCAGTATCCTGTCAAATTTAGCTTCAACTTACCCCAATTCACTTGCCTATGGTGCGTCCGAAATCGTGTACCGTCTGAGTAGGTACTACATTTGAATTTACATTCTGTATAGTATGAATATGGGTAGTATGAATTGAATTCTTGTGTACTACATTCGCAGACCTGCCAGTGCCAGCCTGTATGCATTTTGTGCAGCGGGTACGCATTTTGACCTCAAAGTACGCTGGTACGATTTGTCACTCTAAACTACGTAAAAACGTGGAGACACCTCTGTTCACGCACAGTACTCAAATCAAGCAACAGAAAATGAAGAAGAGTTCGACCTATCAGGGCGGGGTTTTTTTCCCCGGTTTTGCGTTGAAATAATTTTTCATACATTTTATTTCTCTCTAAACTGGCTTTGTGTCTGTGAGTCAGGAAGAGGAATTTCCTCCAGCTTATAACATGCATTTGAAAAAGCAACACACGGCAAACATCTTCCCTTGTAATGACTTAATGTAATGACTAAACCTGCTGCCCAACAAAAAAGATCGAATCAAATGTTAGAAATAACTTCCTTTTGTGATCTTATGTGGCTTTTTATCACAGAATAAGGCAGAATGATATATTCTATATCGTAATAAAGGCTATGTCGGTTAGCAATGGATTATAAATATACTTCATTTTTATGAAAATACCAGAGGTGGTTTTAAGAACACAGATAAACTATACATTGTTGCAGTCGAGTGTTTATTGTCTTAATATTTCATTATTCAAAGGCAAAGTGTTTCTATCTTGTATCCAGTTACAGCCATAGCTGGATACCTTTATCCATATGAGGATTTCCTGGAGTGTCATTCTGTTACTTCTGGCACTCATATGTGGATTTTCTGCGTGAGGGCGCCCTCCGGCTTCAAGTATGAATGAAGCGGATATTATATGTGTTTATAGAACTAAATAATGGCTGATCCATAGAAATAATACTTCTCTCAAAAATAACTTGAAGTAGACATATGGTAATCTGTTTTTCTCCAGTGTACTGGATTTGTTTTTTATATAGCATTTTAAATTGCAAAAAATAAAATGCTTTGATGTGCAAAGCCATCAGAACCAAACAGAAAACCATGGTTAAAAAATCATGATATGTATTGAACCATGGGCTAAATGTGTTGTTACATCCCTACTGTTTCCTATAAAATACTACCATTCATAAATTCTCTCCCGTGGCCTCGTGGGATAGTAAAGTGTCCACTGAATGCGCACTTCAGAATCTGGGAGGAAAAAATAGGTCATCCAGGTACATTTCGCAGACTGTTTTTCAAATACTCTGAATTCAGACATACTACTTGCCTCACATCTTGTTTATCGCATACTATATAGTAGGGAAGTATGCGATTTCTGATGCAGAGCTACAGTTCCGAAATCACATACTGAGTAGGTGCTACATTTGGTGAAAAACTTATTTCATGATCATTAAACAAGTATGTTATATAGTATGCTTGTATTGCTTTATTACTAGTCACAACATCTCTCCTGTGGCCTCATGGGATAGTAAGGTGTCCATCGAATGTGCTTTCCAGAATCTTGGCAGAAGTATTAAATCATCTGGGTACTTTTCAGCCACTTTTTTTGAGTACTACAAATTCTTACATAGCACTCTTTTGCCATACTGTCTTTCACATAGTATATATAGGGAAGTAGGCATGTTAGGACTCAGCATGAAAGTTTTTAGTGATCCTGAAGCCCTTGATTGTTTAATGGGCCTACAGGAGCGGGACTGGACACCCCTGCTTTAGGAGAAGGATTGCACACCCTTGTTCTAGGTGTTGTAAACCAAAAGAGAAGTTATTTTAGCAAGTAAAGTATGTTGTTTACAGATTACAGTCTTTTCTTCTGTTGAGTAACATGCACTGATGAATCATGCAAAATAAGAGCTGGAATGCGTTTTCAGAAAATAAATATTGACTTCAAATGGGATGTATGAGTTCAAGCTGCCATTTTTGATGTCAGAATTTTGGTTTACTTGCATATTTCAAATGATCCAGGTAAAAGAGCTGTATGTTTAACCCCAATAGTACCTGACTGTCTCTGCAATATACTACTGTGAAGTGTTTTAAGCTTTTCCACTAGCGTTCCGAGCTATTCTCTGGTCTAGATGTATTTTTGTGTGTCACTCTGTCTCTTTAAGGGAAGAGCAAAGCACTTTAAGGCTTTTAAACCTAGAGAGGGGAAATCCATTCTCTGTTCTCCTGACTGTTCCCTCGCACCCCATGGCGATAATTTAGTGGGAAGGGTGGTACACGGCCCTACCATTAAAAGGGACATATATGTGTGTTTGTGTGTGTGTGTGTTTGTGTGGATGGGCTACGTCACACTTCTATTGTTGCTCAGCAGTAACTGCAGCAGGATTTATCCACCCAGCCAGTTTCAAGCTATTAGTGCATGAGCAAACAGAATTCTGAGCAGTTCCTGGTTATTCTTTTGCCGCTAGCTCCTGATGCAGTCAACACTAACTTACTTCACCTTTAAAGGAACAGTACACCCCAAAATTAAAATTCAATCCATTCATTTTTTTTTTTATTGTATTTCACAACATAGGCTCATTGGAAATACATGCCTCTATATACACTTCTGCAAAACTGAAAAAACGTACCTATACAGTATGTATGATTCACTGCGGTTTGCAGTTGAAATGAACACAAGAGGCAGTGAAACTCTGACAACTTCTATTCCTTTTGTGATGAAGAGCTCCGAAGAGCTCCGGTATGAACCCTGTGAAACTCCAGTCCAACAAAACAGCTCAAATCTGCATAAGGAAGTTAAAATAGCATGGCTGCATCAACAAATGTGTTTTTATTTCACTTTTTGCATTTGTTAACACTATCGGGTAGGTTTAGGGTTGGGTTTGGTGTAGGGGATATTTTCAACACAATAGAGCATTAACCTTTAGCCTTTTTAATAAAACACAGCAATACGTGCCTGTACCAACGTAATAAAAACGTGCCATGGTCACGTATTGAACGTGTTTTAGCGCCACTCTCTGGACATTTCACTTTGAAACTGCTGCAAAACGTCTAGTAAGGTACGTAATTATGGAGTTGCAGAAATGTATATAGAGGCACGTATTTCCATACAATGGCTATTCATATTGATGTATGGATATTCACACTCACAATGAGCATGGACAAAGCAACCAAAAGAATTAAACTTTGACAGCTCAGTGATTCATTTTAGTGATCAGTAACAGGGATTGATTCACTCTATAGTAATCATAGGCAACAGTAATCCAGTCTCCGCTCTTATGATAATTACCTATGGATTTTCTAAATTGAATTTCAAAAGGCTATCATAATGAGAAAGATGGCAAACAGAAGGACACCATTAGATTAGATGTGAAGAGCTTTTTCGTAATTGTGTTCCAGTATCCATCGCTTTGAAGTGCCTTCATGCGAGTTCATACCAAGAATCCATCAAGTTTATGTAACACACACATGAATATCCCATGACATATAATGGACTTAGATAGAAATCTAAATAATATTATAGTGGTTCTCCAACTGTGGAATATGGAGCACCACCATCATATGAAATTCACATGCTCAAAGTTAATGGAAATTTTGGTGACGTCTTGGCAATGATTGACTATGATGCTATGTTGGATCGCCACATCATATCACATCATAACTCTTTATCTATCAGTTTTTAAGCTCCATTGAAGTCAGGATAAGTGTCATTCTGCATTGTTCAGACCTCTTCCTGAGTTGTTAATGAACATGAGGCTCCTTTGTAGGAAGCAAAAGACACAGCAAGGTTTTAATGAGCCCCTAATGCATCTGTCTTCCTCTAGAAAAGCTGGAGACTCAAAACCGGAGCGTCCCCAGAGAAACCGCCAGCTCAGCGTTCGCTCTACATGTGCTTTCCAATTTAACTAAGAATTTGCCGTTGTACGTGAAAGGGTGGCCTGAAAAATTACACCAGCTCTTCCTCTCCAGGGATATGACTAGACCCTTCGATCCCATTGTAGACCGCCACAACAAAAGGGCCTCCAGTCCTAATTAAATATATTCATCTTCAGCCCACACTATAGGACTTACTCCCCAAACATCTTAGCAAATAGGCCATGGTTACTTTCATGGTCAGCCAATTAATTAAAGTATGTGATGTTGCTGTATGTTCAGTGATTAAAAATTAGGTAGTCAACTTGGTCGTCTATGTCCCTGTAGTTTCTACGTTCTCTTTCTCTTCCTCAGCGGACATTCGGACTCTGAATGTCAAAAGTATCAGTATTTCAGTACCAAATTGATACAAAAATGTTAAAAAAAAAAAAAAAAAATGGCACCATAAGATCATGCCAATCTTCAAAATGCATGTTTCGCAACATACTCCACTTTATAAAATATTTTCAGGCTTATTGAATCTAGATGGATGAAGATGACCAAAAACAACACACTTTCAGTAATTTATTTAGTGTTTTCTGCAGAACGAAATTCAGCGAAGTTCTTTAATTTGTCTGCTGTGTTAATGGGCGACAGGCATTGAGTCTGGATAAAAATGCATATCAGCCTATTTAAAAATGATATTAAGAAGAAAAATTAACAAAAGATTTTTTTTTTTTTTAAATATAAGAAATAAATTTCTTGTTATGCTACATTATTACATAGTTTAGGATTCAACCTAAACTTGTTTTCTTTCAATTATCACAGTTTTTTCTTTTCTTTTCTTTTTGGAATTGACTGTTCATAGGCCTCATTGACCTGAATTTATGCACCTCATTTTGGGAAAACATTGACAAAATTATCCACAAATAATGCATTTTTCACTCACAAACTACGGAATATAAGCTCAAATCATTGAGGCCTATAATCAATCAGTTCTAAAAAGAAATACAAAACCTGTTTTAATTCAAAGAAAAAACAAGTTTGCAAAAACATTGAATCTAAGTGATTCAGTGATAACATAGCATAATGAGAGATTTACAAGCAGTTTATATAAAAGACCTAGAACATCAAATTAGGTAAAGGATTTTCAGCACAACACAGGGTAAAATAATACTTTTGATAGCTCTATAGCTCTTTCTATGGCAGGTATAAAAAAAGGAGCAAGTTTCTGTTGAAAACATGTGCATGCACTAGTATTGTAATATTTTTGAAGTTGAAAGTGTAGCAATTGCAAGAATAGAGATTTTATGTAATTTCATCACATTGCAACTTCTCAACCAATAATTTGGGATGGTTTTGGTGCATTTAGACCATTTGATCATGTTTTGCATGTATGTGTGCAGGCACACGTGTATTAATACCGAAATGAAGCCTTGCATGAAAGCTAATTTATCCTCACTCTCATTACCTCAGCATGGGGGCTCTTTCACAAGTAATGAATTTGAATTTTCCCGTGCCCAGCAAAGGTTGACAGACATACCAATCACATAGCATTCAAAATTATATTACCTCTCGCATTAGTTCTCATTTAATCTTCTGCCACCTTAAAACCACAGACTCACTGTGAAAAGAGAATTGATCAGATAAGCATGCTTTTCATTCCAAAGGCACTAATCATAAGTGCACACAGGAAAAATAAAAATAAAAATAACAGCTGGTTGGCTGTCTTGTTTTTCAGTGCTGTCTTTTGATCTGGGAGAAATATCTGCTAGAAATGCCTTGATGGATCTGTCTTAGACCCCTGCTGTGATCCTATATATTGTACGGTAATATTAAAGGTCTTAGTGGTCTGGAGAAAATACCACTGCTTTCTGTTTCCGTAAATATTTCACGTCAATTCTAATCTTTAACAGGTCCCAACCGGAGGATTGCTTTAATTTTTCAATTGTTTTTGCTTGACGTGGATAGGCCTCAGTTGTGAAACATAAACAGAATGATTTTCTCTCTAAATTCATGTAAAGAATGATTTTACAAACAATTGACACATATTCATGCTGAGGACAAACGGATACTTGATCCTGATTCTCACATTTTACTCCTGAGAAATACAGTCTACAGTTTCAGTAAACATTTCTCATCAAATTCTTCATATAAATCTACATAATTTAACATCTTATTTATACTGTATGTGAATAAGATTGTAGGTCTCATTTGTGTCTATTGTTTTTATGTCTCCTAAGACACAGAGTTTTTGGGAATTTTTTCAAGACATACTTTAAAAGTTGGTTTGGCAAAGCCTAGTCTGAAGCTTCTGAGAATTTTGAAAAGTTTTATAATGCCTTGAAGTTTTAAGGTTATGAAGCATTAAGCATTTATAGAGTGTCTTTGAGATTCAAGAGACGAGTAATCTGTATTTGTGGTAAATTATAAAAATGCCTGCTAAAAATTAATTTTGTTAACCTGTAGCTGGGCACAAGTTATTTGGAGTTCAACTGGTTAAAAAAGCTGAAAGACTATGCAGGTGTGGTGGACATGGGGTTGAAAGCTCCAGTGGTCATTGGGAAACTTCCAAGTTTAGGATTGTGCCAAGAGGATTTAAAATCCTTAAAAGTAGCTATATTTATTTCAATATGATCAATAATTCTTGGGTCTTGGGGTCAAAAACATTGAGAAACACCACAGTAAGGCAAAGTATACATAAGAAATTTGGTCTTGGGTTGATGGTTTTGAAAAAAAAAAACCTTTACAAGTGGCTAAAAATGTACTCACCTGCATGAGCTTGTTTTCTTCATTTCCTCATTTACTTGTGGATCCTCTGCAGTGAATGGGTACCGTCAAAATGAGAGTCCAAACAGATGATAAGAAAATCACAACAAGTAATCCACAAGTAATCACAATAAGTAATCCACAAGTAATCCACACAACTCCAGTCTGTCAGTTAACATCTTGTCCAATTCTGAATGTTTGCAAGAAACAAATCCATCAAATCATTTTAACTATAAACTGTTGCTTCTGGCCGAAATACGAGTCCATAATCTGTAATAACACTTCCTCTTGCATGACCTGTGGGTGAGTAAATGTTCAGCAAATGCTCATTTTTAGGTGCACTGTTCCTTTAACCCAAGTTTTGTATGGTTTACTTTGTCAGTCCAACCTAATAAGACATGACTGAGACGTCTCATGAGCTATGAAAATGCAATCTCTGAGCCTTACAGTTTTCCTCTGGGTTACTGAGAATCACAAAGCAGCTGCTGCAGAGAGATTCACCCTGAGCTGTCGTTGAATCTTGTTGTGCAACATTTCTACAAATGCTACTGCTGACTTTAATGCTGAAGACTAAGGCAGAAACATTAGTCCAGATAGGAGGGTGTTATCGCTGTGTAATGAATTGAGATGGTTGTTCCTCTGGCTGCTATGTGGTTATTTGTTAGCTTTTTTGATGGTGCCCAAAGCATACAATGTATTCTACAGTGGCTTGCTTGGCTGCTTTCTGGTCATTCATCAACGAGAGATTTTCATTATGTGGTGCACTCAGCTGAAACAGTAAAAAGCTTTGCTGGATATGTGGTTCATTCATTCATTCATTCATTGCTGCTTCCTGCTAAGCCTATAGTAAGCACAAGTGTTTATGAGATATGTCAGCACTTTAATTCCCTACGGAGAAATTTGAGTCTTTAAGTTGATTTAATAAGAACAGTGTTGGGAAAAACTGTTGCTACAAGCAGTCAATATAGTCTGTTAGAACAGCTAACAAAAAGTAGCTAACTGCGTTAAAGCAATATATATTTGGCACAAAAAACAATGTGGATATCAGTCATGGTGAGAAGATTTAACTGAACAGATAACTGACAGTAAATGCAACTCCTTCTGAAAAAAAAAGTAGCATACTTATAGAAATGGTACTTATTGCAGAAATAATACTTTAAAAAATATACTGTTTTAGGACGCTTAATTACATGTTAGTTGCAATAATATATTTTTTATTTCATTACTATTTTATTGTATGCTAGTACCTTTTAAGTCTACGTTTAAGATACACTACAAGTCTATATTCAATACAATTAAACACACTTCTTTTTTCACAAGGGACTAGACAAACATTCCAGGAAAAAAGGAGACATCAGCTTCTGTGTAGACTGTAGAGATTACAATGAATCAATGAATTGTTGTTTGAACTCTGTCGTTTGCAACATCCAAACGTTTTGTGAATGTATTTAATAGCATTGCTACTATTTGAAAATTGTGTATCTATTATCAGCAGAATCAAGATTATGGCCTGACTTTGTTGATAAATGACTGTTTTTTTTTTTACTTGCTTAAAAGCTTTTATATAATGGTGCATTTTTTTGTCTCATTCGATTTCAGGTCAGCTTGCTGCATTTACAGGCCACAACTACACAAAAGGCCCTTTAGGCAGTATTTAACTGATGCTGAAGCTTTGCCCTCTTGTAATAAAGGGCAAAATGGAGCAAATAGCTGATCTGGGATCTGTTTTAAGTGGTTTGGACTAAAATGTGAAACGTAAGCTGCTGACCCATCGTCCACCTGTACCAGCACAGCAGCATCTGCTCTCACAGGGACAAGTGTTTAACAGCCCGTACACAAACGGCTTTCTTTATTTTCATGGCATAAGTGCAACAATAAAAACAGTTGAAGGAGATATGAAATTGAAGCCAACAAGGTAATAGTGAAAAATACAGCAAGTATTTAGATATTTTTCTGAATGCAGAGACTGTCATGTTTTCTTTTTTTTTTTTATATGATAAATGTAGTTATTTGTTTGGATAGCGTTAAACTAAAATGGAAGGACGTTTACGTTCACGCATTTGGCATGCGTTTTCATCCAAAAGCTACATACATTGCATTCAAGGCATTTTCTGGGAATCAAACATGGCTAGAGCCATGCTCTATAGTTTGAGCTACATGGATATTAACACTTGAGATTTATGGACTTTTATAAGTACTTTTAAAGTTCTTTCTCAACTATTATACAGCTGGATAAAACTCAGTTTCTGTGTGGAATGTAGTTCAGTTAGGGTAAGTGTATTACATCAGCAGCCTGTCTTAAAAGAAACACTTTTTGTGTAAATCATGAACTATGGGATTTAGGAAAAGGCTGTTTTGACATGTAATTACAAAAGATTTGGACTAGGATAAAGAACATGGTGTTATATCAGGTTAAAGTACTTATTTGAACTTTCTTCCCTTTCCAAAAGATCTCTAATTTTGAAAGCATTGAAATGACGGCTTTCGTAATTGTGAACAAGAAATTCAAGCAATAAAGGTGAAATGTTGTTTATGTACCTCATCGTACCTAAGTTTTAGTCACATCACTGAAATTAATGTGAAATTTCACAGAAAAGAAAAGTCTACGTCAATAGCGATGTATGAAGCACAACTCACTCAGACGTCTTTTTCAAACCTAGCAGCTCTAGAGAATCCACATAACCAATGTGAACCTGTTGCGAAGTCTGCATGGGGAATCTTTTGCCATCACGCGAATTTCCAAATCGTATGTATTCCGAACGCAATCTCACAACCAATTTTTTTATGTATTTTACAAGTTGGCTAATTCATACGAATTCATATGGCCTCACTTTTATGAGGAGTAGGTTTAGGGGTGGGGTTAGGCGTGGTCCTTCCTACAAATGCCTACGAATTAGCCACCTCATAAAATACATACGATTTTTTACAAATTGTACGAATTAATCACTACACAATTGGCTGTGAGTGTTGGGATTCATATTGAAATGACTGAATTTCACACCACAGCGAAAAGTTGTGGAATTGCAAAAAGGTACTGATTTTAAACAGTTTTTCTTTTTTCTTAACACTCCCCCTGCTGCCATTGGAGGGAAAAACAATTAGCTCCACCCAAATTTGCGCCATTGGTTGAGTCACTGTTGCTGTGTCTGGTTGGGATGGAATGTTTTGATACACTTTTTGGGAAAATACAAACCTTGTAACCTACAAATGGCTCACATATAGGTGTCTGTCTATTAAAGAGATAGTTCACTCAAAAATGGTAAGAAAACAGAAATAACGAATTTATTCAACAATTGAATAAAAAACGAAAACAACGTATCCGCGTGGTACAGCTGACACAGTGGATACTCTCCAAAATGGCGCTAGGGTGCACTGAGGAGACGAATTATTGAATAAAGTTTCTTTGCATAAAAAAGTATTCTCGTAGGTTCATAAAATTACGGTTGAACCCCTGATGTCACATGGATTATTTTACCGATCTCCTTGCTACGTTTCTGTAAATTTGATTGTGGTAATTTCTGTCTGTGGGAGGGTCAGAGAGCTTTCAGAATTCATCAAAAATATCTTAATTTGTGTTCCGAAGATGAACGGAAGTCTTACGGGTTTAGAACAACATGAGGGTGAGTAATTAATGACAGAATTTTCATTTTTGGGTGAACTAACCCTTTAAGTTTGGATAGGAGAAACTATTTTCAAGTTGAAAAAAAAACACACTTCTCCTTTAAAGCACTCCTCCGCTGGTAATGAAAGTACAACACCATAAACACGGTGTCTGTTCTGACCTTCCTCTTGATTTGTTTCTTCTTCCTTTTAGTCTAATCACTTGATTTGTCAGCCAGCATCACTATTTAACATTCACACTCCATGTCAGCTTCAAGCACACCTCACACCTCATGTGCTCATGTTGTTCTGGAATAACGAAGGAGGCAGTCGACGCTGCGGTCGGTACAACACTTCCATAGCATGTGGGCCTTGAATGAGACAGATCCCAATGTCACCTTCAGGTGAACGCAGCAGTGCCTGGCACTTTTGAGAAGCCCGCACGGTGATCCCCTACTGCCACGAGATGGAGTATTAGCTTGTGAATAATTTCATGCATGCTAACATGCTGATTTACGAGCCACTTTACAGTTCCTGCCATTTAGCTGTAAAAAGAACAGGATATTCTGACTAAAAACATTTATATTTATTTAATATAGTTTTTAACATTGATGATTGTAAGAACTGGGTATTCTATCTAAAATACTCAGATTTTATTTAATAGAATGTGTTTTTTATTTATATAATATTGCATGTATATTTTTAGTATACTTACTATATTGTATAAATATATTATTAATATTTTAGATAGAATGTTAAATTATGCATAATGGACATTTAACGTAAATTTTTAAGAAAATATTTTAAAAAGGTGTCAGTAAGATTTTACTTTTATTGATGCATTAAATTGATCAAAATTGAGGACATTAATTTGAAAAAAAGAAGAAAATTATATTTGAAGTGAAAACGTTCTATTCATCAAATAATCTTGACAAAAAACTTAAGTGTCCACAATAATACTAAACATCGCAACTGCTTTCAACACTGATAATAAGATACGTTTGTTGAGCAGCAAATCAGCATATTAGATTATATATGCATACATTATATGCTGATTGTACTGTATTTTTATACAATAACTGTGAAAATTTACATACTTCACTTTTAATATTGCCGAACAATACCACTGGTATGAAAGAGAGATTTTTCTCTCAAGTTAAATATCTTAAAAACAAAGGAAGACCGAGTAGAGATGCCGGAATGCAATTAGGTGACTTTTCAGCAAGATAGGGAAAACAAATGCGGAATAAGTCCGAACAGATTCCACTGAGGCTGGGTGATTCAGCCTGGCTTGGATGTCCCCTGTGCCCCTTACACACACTTACACACACACACACACACACACACACACACACACACACACACACACACA
>JAUZSZ010000120.1:7259837-7269852 GCA_034780575.1 Labeobarbus marequensis | reverse complement strand
TCGACAGGGGAACACATGGCACAATCACAACACTAACCCATGTGCTCAGACAAGACAGTGACATCTGGTGGCCAACCGGGGCACACCCACAGGATACGTGACACCTAGTTCTTAAAATATAATCTTTGTAGTCATGTTGGTTTTAAGAGGTTTTGAAAAACTTACACAAAAGTTTAAAGAAAAGTTTCCCTTAACTCTAAAAATGTCATGTAATTATTAAGTAAAAATTAATACAATTTTTTTTTAAACCTTGAATACATTTGAGAACTAGAATACATACAAAACATTTTATTTTCAAAAAAAAATAAAATAAAATATATTTTTCAAAGTATTTTTTAAAAATAAATATCATTAAATATTTATTTGTAAATATCATTTACAAACCAAAAGAAAAAATAGTTGTTGAGGAGCTGCGCCACATGACATTTGCAAAGCAAAAAAAAAAAACAAAAAAAAAAACATTTCTTTATTTATGTTTTTTAATATGGTATATTTAATCAAATATACCATTAAAAAATAATAATAATACATAATAATAAAAAATATTGTGAATTTTTTTCTTTGATGAATAGAAAGTTAAAAAGAAACAGCATTTGTTCTAATTGAAAATTTATTGTACGAATGTAAATGTTTTATTGACACTTCTGATCACTTAAATGCTGAATAAAACACTAGCTCAACTAATGAGGTAAAACAAGTCTATATATTTATCCAAACAATGTACCTTATCAGACAGCAACGATTTTTGAAAAGGAACTGCGTCTCTTGAGTCAATTCGTTTTATGATAGCACAGCACACGGTAACACATCAGTTCAACTTTAACCAATATTTTACCACAGACATCCGTCTGAGGGCTGAGACACGTACATCTCAGGCAGAAGCCCCAGTCGGCTGATCTGGTGCTGGTGATTGGCTTAAAGGCCAGTGGCACGCAGGAACAGAGCAGCACAGCCGGACTGCCTGTCACTCACTCCAGTTCAAAGGAATCTCGCTCTGTGATCTGATCTTGTGAGACGGATTGGATGTGCGTCTGGAGACCAGCACGCAGGCCCAAACAGAATATGTAACATGGTGCGATACCGCTCACTTTAAGATGGTCAGGGAGATAAGAAGCCTTGTGGAATGGGTCACGTTGATGGATACCCTGGCTGCCATCGACAGAACTTCCAGTGCAGGCTGTGCTTGCAACTCTTGAAACTTCAGCACAAATCCACAATCTCCTGAGAGCTTGTTTACCACGGGGATTGCCAGTGTGTTTTTTTTTTTTTTAGATGCAGTTTACTATATCTAGATCTGTGATAAATATACTACACTAATTTCCTCTGGGCCAATCATTCACTTGCTTTTCATGCTGTTCTACCACATCTGGATGGGATTGCACCACCCATTCCTGAGGACTTTCTTAAATTGGGACATGAAGTTCACAGCAGACGCTTAGTAACTACTAAGGTATTTGTACCTAAATTTGTACCTAATTTGGTTGCACCGTTTGTTCTTAAAGGGACAGTTCGCACAAAAATACTCTCAAAATATCTAAAATGAAATTTAGAGAGGTTTGAATTGAGGGTGAGTAAATTAAGTCAAAATGTACTTTTTGAGTGAAATTTTTTGGGATCCATTTACTTTTTTAAAATTTACCTTTAAAAATGTTAAATGTTAATAAATCTAATAATAAATAATAATAATAAATAATAAATAATATTATGTACACTACCAGTCAAAAGTTTTTGAACAGTAAGATTCTTCTGCTCACCAAGCCTGCATTTATTTCATCCAAAGTACAGCAAAAACAGTACAATTTTAAATATTTTTACTATTTAAAATAGGTATTTTCTATTTGAATATATTTTAAAATCTAATTAATTTCTGTGATTTCAAAGCTGAATTTTTAGCATACCTACTCCAGTGACATGATCCTTCCGAAATCATTCTAATATTCTGATTTGCTGCTCAAAAAACATTTACCATTATTATTATGTTGAAAACAGCTGAGTAGAATTGTTTCAGGTTTATTTGATGAATAGAAAGTTCAGAAGAACAGCATTTATCTGAAATAGAAATCTTTTATAACATTATAAATGTCTTCATCATCACTTTTGATCAGTTTAAAGCATCCTTGCTAAAGAAAAAAATGTATTTCTATAATTTATTTCCCAAATAAATAAATACATAAAATTATACTGACTCCAGCCTGTGTTGTGTGTATTTCTGCTTACAGTAAGAGATTTGAATTATAAATCACACTGAACTACAGACCCCTTCAATCATGCGGCTTATCAACACACAAAAACACTTAGAAGACCTTAATAACACTAAGCAACACTGGCAACATTAAAATGTAATCAGAAATAATAAAAAAAAATCTACATTTTTCTAGCTCTTCTCTGAGAAATGTAATAGATTTTGACTGCTAGAGTTTTACCTAAACACCAGAAGTGTTACAGAGGTCTGTTCTGGAGGAGGGTGAGAAACAGCAGGTTGGACTTGTCTGCAGTTCATCTGAGTGAATGAGATAAACAACATACACTCACTAGAGTGATTAAACAAAATCAATTTGTCATTTGTCATTCATACAAGTATATTAATGGTATCAAATGACCCACTGTTATAGAGAAACTGTGAGAAGGACTGTTCTGATACCACTGCTTCACCTAAAAATCTAATTTTATTTGATAATTTGGGTGAGTAAATGATGATTAAATAGACTTATGTTTAAGTGAAGTATCCCTTTTAAAAAATGGGCATTTTGCGTCATTTCTTTGCAGTTAAGAAAAAGGTGATCAATCTTCCTGAAGTATCAAATTATAGCATGCATCTAGAGGAGCACAGGACCCCTGCAGGCAATGCAAAGGGAATGTTTGACTGACTAGTGTTGAGAGAGTGAGAGAGAGTTAGAGAGAGAGAGAGAGAGAGAGAGAGAGAGAGAGATGTGATTTCAGCTGCTTAGTTACTCACACCACCGACCAGATATCACACTGCACCATATTCCACAGCAATTAGAATCAACACTTTTTTTTATTTATCACATACCAGTCATTCATCATATTGAGTACCAGCAGGGGCCCAAATTCAAACAAAAACACAAAGTTCAATTTTATAGCAACAGCATGTTATTACCTCCACTAACAAAATGTGCCATGGTAACACAGTACCATATATTATATAATTATTTATTTAGAAATAAATAAATTAATATTTATGATGCTTAAAATACAATACTTCATTTCAATACTTGTATTCAGTAAGGATGCTGAATAATAATGAATAATGAATAAATTAATTTGATCAAAAGTGACAGTAAAACTATATCACATTTGAACACCAAATCAGCATATTAGAATAATTAAAAATTATTATTGTTATTATTATTATTATTATTTCTAGTGTGCCATTGTATGCACCATTGTATGCAAATGTATATGTGATATATATGATGATATATGTATGATATTTAATCATTATTTATTATCCTTTTCTTTTTATTCAATTAAAAATTAAATTAAATAATCAAAATTCAAAAGTATGCCAAGTGTGTGTGTGTGTGTGTGTGTGTGTGTGTGTGTGTATGTGTGTGTGTGTGTGTGTATATACACACACACACACACACACACACACTGATATATTCAGCCTTGATATATTGCTATATTCAGTCAATCACATATGAAGTAATTAATTTAACAAAAACTGTAACTTTTTTATACAAAAATGTAAAAAATTGACTTGCATATTTCTAAGGTTATTTTGAGTGAATACAAGAAGCACATTATTGCCAAGCAATGCATATCTTTTGAATCAAAAGGTAATAGTTTGCTTCACCTCTAAAATGGATTTCCTTTTCGGGTCACATCATCCTGTTTCACTCAGAAATACATTACATTGCATGTGGCAGGTGCTAAATCCAAAGTGACTTACAGCACATTCAGGAAATGCATTTTATTAATACTAGTGTTCTCTGGGAATTGAACCCGCAACCTTTGTATTCCCAATGCTTTACCAGTTGAGCATATTATGGAAGTAAAATGGGTTTGCCATTTTAGTGTTTTTCTTCAGTGCTCCATCACTGTTTTGAATAGACAACAAAGATGGTATTTGGATGACAAAGAAAAAGCAAAAGCAAGGACAACAAAACAACAAAGATGCTCTGAATGTTTTACTGTGTATTTGCACCAAGGGAAAGAGAGCTGGGCAGGTCATGCATGTATATGTGTAGTGAGATATTTGCTGGAGGCAGTCCTCCAGGGTGATGTTTTATTTAGCCATTCATTATGCCGCTGATCCAGGACTTTCACGGTACGCAGATATGGCTCTAACTGCTATTGTCTCTGGTTACTGATTCTCTATCACTTTCTATGCTGTTTCTCTCACAGACGTTATAAGGATTCCTTACAAGCTTTAAATGATGTTTTGTTCTTCACATTTCCACAGGCTTTCCAGTAAATTCCAGGCCGAAAGGGACTATGTTTTGAGCTGTATAGTATTAGGATATTTTAAAAATATTCTTATATAACACCTCAAATGGGATTGACCAGTAGGTGGTGATATGTGGTGATATGTGACTCTGTATGAGTGAGTCATTTGAATCATTCATTCAAAACACTCATTCATTCTGGAACAAACAAGTGATTGTTTTTTTATCAGTGAGTCATTGAATCATTTACTTAACCAATTAGTTCAAAAAACACTGATTCATTCAGGAATGAACAAGTGATTGTGTTTATGATTGAGTTCAATTTTCAGGTATTTATTTAGTGGAGACGTTTATCTAATGCTCAATTATAAATGAGTAATACAACAAGCAATTCATCCCAGGAAGACAGGAAAATGACAAGTAAATTACTGAATTATTCACTCAACCGATTAGTTCAAGAAACGTATTTAAAAACAGAATTGGTGTCTTTGATTAAGTTGTTGAATCATTAACTCAACTGATTTGTTCAAAAATACACATTCATTCAGGATTGAATCACTATTCTAAGTATGTTGTAAGCATATAATTATATTGTGTCTGAAATGTAAGTTATTTAATACTAAATTCTTGTTTATCGAAATTTTGTGTATAAGCGGTTGTACCGATACTTGGAACACCAGCTTTTTTGCGTGGTATTTCTTAAATGTATGATGCTATTCACACTGTATTCACACACAGTCATTTGAAATCTATAAAAGAAATTATTATCTAACATGCTTAGGCTGTATATATTGTCTATATATCTAAGTTTAAGTCTCTGATGCATGCCTGTATAGCTATATATTGTTACAATCTTGTACAACAAACTGGTACAACAGAAACTTAATAATCATAATGCATGGTATGCTAAATGAAATACTTGCACAGTACTGTATGTGTAACATTAGCCTGATAGGTTTTTTGTGACTGTGTTTTGGCAGGTCAGAAGGAGGTAAACGCCACTGGGAGGTCATTCACAGTCAGGAGCACCATTCACCTCAAGGTGGACAGGACAGACGATGGAGCAGCGTACACCTGCGTGGTGGAGCACATAGCTCTGGGCTCCTTGCCGCACCAGGTTACAGAAGTGCTGGAGGTCCACTGTGAGTCATATTTTTGGATCAGTTTCCCTCCTGACTTTAGTTTGACGGAAACTGCTCTCAGATCAGGTGAAACAGGATGTCTGCCAGCTCTAGTTTAAAAAGCAGTAGAGAGTGTTGTGTACAGTAACTGCAATCTAGCAATGCTTTGCAGTAGTGTAACAGTAGTTCAGTTACAAGTTTTCAAAATAATCAAACTTTTCTTTTAACAAGTTATTTTTGTCCAAAAAATAGTGGTGTGGTGTAACAAAATGCTAGTAGTTTACAATGTTACACTGTATGTGTATATAATATTTAGATTCTTTTTTCTCATACATTTTTACATTTTGTGTTTTTGTTATACTTTGTTTTGTGTTTTTATTTTGCTTTGTGTTTTGCTTTGGTTGTTTTGTGTTTTTGTTTGGTTTTTTGTTTTATTTTATGTTTCTGTTTTGCTTTGTCATTTTAAATTTTAAATTTTATTTTGTGTTTTGGTTGTGTTTTTGTTTTGCTTTTTGTTCTTTATTATGTTTTTGTTTTGCTTTGTGATTATTGTTTTATTTTGTATTTTTGTTTGGCTTTTTGTTTTATTTTATGTTTTTGTTTTGCTTTGTAATTTTCATTTCATTTTGTGTTTTGGTTGTGTTTTTGTTTTGCTTTGTGATTGTTTTATTTTGTGTTTTTGTTGTTTTGTTTGGCTTTTTTTGTTTGTGTGTGTGTGTTTTAGTTGTTTTCTGTTTTTGTTTTGCTCCATGTTTTTGTTTTATTTTGTATTTTGTTGTATTCTGTATTGTTTTGTGTTTTCTTTTGCATTTTGTTTTGCTTTTTGTTTTATATGTGTTTTTTTATTTTGTTTTGCTTTGTGATGTTTGTTTCATTTTGTCTTTTGTTTTCTCAATCCAGATCCTCCTCAAGTAGAGATTGTGCGCTCAGTAATAGTACCTCAGGAAGGACAATACTTCAAACTGGAGTGTGTATCCAAAGGCAACCCACTGTGAGTGCAGCTTTCTTTTAATCACCTACATGAACATTGTTTGAATACAGTTTGTCTTATGAAGCTGAACTTGCAGAATCATCACGTCTCAAGGCGGCCCTTATCTGCATGCGGAGAACAAAAAGCAATAATACTAAATCAGATTGGGATATTTGGGAGAGATTTAGTGAGTCATATAATCGTCTAGAGACAGTTGTAACTCTTTTAGAGTGACCTTTCAGAGGTAGAGGACAAAACCGTAAAAACTTCCTTGAGCAGAAATGATAACAAAACGAGAGACAAATCTTTTCTGCCACCAGCCTACTAAACCTATGCCCTAAACAGATTAAAGGAACTGAGATTTTTTCATATATTTACAGTGGAAGTACAACAGGGGGCATTTATATTAGATGCGTTCTTGTGTTCAAAAATAGCTTGACAGATATTTTTTTTTTTTTTTTTTGTACTAAAGTTAAGAAATATACAGTAAAAAAAAAATCTAGCAGAAACTGCCCGTTTTCTGGCACTGCATCCCAATTTCAATATTTTAATCAAATATTTCAATGAAATAACAGCTTCCATGTAGCTTTTGGAAAGTGTGTATCCTTTGTTAAACGATATAGTTGATTGCAGTAGCATGTATGAATGCAAACTAAAGCTTAAAATGACCCAGTAAAATAAAAATATAAAATAAAATAAAATGAAATAAAATAAAATTTCTATGCATAAAAATCACAGGTTTGTCAACCTTTACAACATTGCAAACATTTTGAGATCCTTATGTACAGACATACCAGTGTTTTCTGAGTTTTTGACCTGTACATTTCTGAGGCCTCAAGCTATATTACTCTTTCGTTTTCAGGCCTGAGCCAGTTTTATGGACAAAAGATGGAGGTGAGCTTCCTGATGTTGAACGAATGATTGTGGAGGGCAGAGATCTAATCATAACCACACTCAACAAAACAGACAACGGTACATATCGCTGTGAGGCCAGCAACCACCTCGGCACCAACAGGGATGAATTTACACTGTATGTGTACGGTAAGTACTTCTGGGTCATCATAACCTCTGGAGGGCAATAAATCCATGAGTTTATTTACTTATATTCTCATGTGTTCTCATTATTTTATTTGTGAAAGTTTATGTTAATATCATCGTAATCCGTATCAAAACACACATACGCACTCAGTAAACTCCTCCTGGCCTAGTTTACCAGTGGTTTTATGTGTTGAGGGTATACAGCAGAAACTGCTGGTGGTTGCAGTATTTGCCACCAAAGTGAGACAGAGCCAGAAATGATAAGTTGGTTTTCCAAAACAGGAAGTAAAGCAAGAGAAGAACACACAATTAAGGGTCCACTGCTAATGCAGATAACATTTGTCAAGCTAAAATTGGAAGGAAGATACAGAGCACTTGGGACAGAGACGGATTTGTAGCATTGCTTTTTAATAGGCCCAACAGCAATCTTTGAGAGAAATCATTTGGAAGGTACACATTTGTTGTACTAAAAACAAAAACCTGGGATTTGTCTCAACAGGAGGGGCCTTTATGGACGGACGCCTTTTGAAAGTCAAGCCCACAGCTCTCTATGCCTTTCCGTGGCCCCAGATTTATTTGGAAACTTTAACAAGACAAAATTACAAGACAAGCTCAACAAATGAATCAGGTTACAGAAAGTTATCTGTTAGCGTAACAATATATTAGCGACATGCTAACTCCTTTTGATTAGTCATCAACTGAAAATAAAAAAATTTTTGCAGCCTTTACTAGCAAAAACAAACAAATCAAACCTCGACCCTCAGGTTAAAGAGATGAGAGGAAGTGAGTGACAGACAGGTGTAGAGAGAAAAGAGAGGGAGAATCTCATTCACATGACTCATTACCTTCTAATTCATCTAGATGTCTGACTTCACCCGAGTGATATTTATTAAGCCCTTCCTCTCAGGATGAGTTGTCCGATTCGGCTCTCGAATGAACCTAATTTGCTAATGGTATGGCTGCCAAGTGGCAATAAATGTCAGCTGAAATCACGCACTCCCTATTCATCTCCAGTTACCGTTTTAATTTCCGTTTATTAATGTGTCTGCTGGTAGGTACACTTATTTTGCAGAGGACAGATAGAAATGGGAATGTCTGGTGGTTAGGAAAGGCAATAAATACAAAGTAGGATGGCAAATTGTGTCATGTTAGCATTCTGTTCAGTAGGATGGCAAATTGGGCTGTGCTATGTAACATTACTCAGTTTTGTTTTTGGTGTTTTATCCTTAGAAATTCATAAGGCAATCATAAGGAATTTAATGATTCCAATTCTGATTCAACTTAACTATTCCTTTAAAAAATAATTATTAATGAATTATTAATTATCTATTGAAGTGCACTTGTAGTATTTGTATTTCAAAACTTTAAAGTATATTTAATTTTTTTACTAGCATTTAATATAATTAATGAAATAAAAGGCTACTTAAGTGCATGTTTCTTAAGACACTTAAGTACACTTTTAAAAAGTGCACTTTGTAATAACGTCATATGAAACATTTTAACATACATTTTAAATCATTTTTTGCAGAAACAGTGCTAGTAATAGTTAATAATAATGGTAATAGTGTGATTTATATCTGTATATAAACATCTGCAACAGAGTTTCAGACCTTTGTTGTAATATATTCTATTAAATAAATAAAAAATTGTAATAGTGTGTGTGGTCACTTTATTTTAAGGTCCAATTCTCGCTATTAACAAACGTTAACTACAACTTTTACCTCAATAAACTTCTATTTTGCTGCTTATTAATATTTAGTAAGGTAGCTGTTAATTTTAGGTATTGGGTAGGATTAGGGATGTAGAATATGGTCACGCAGAATATGTGCTTTATAAGTAATAATAAACAGCCAATATGTTAATAATAGGCATGCTAATAAGCAACTCCATAATAGTGAGAATTGATCCCTATGCTAAAGTGTTACCTTGTGTGTTAGTGTCATTGGTTCCAGAAGTTTGGGGAGTTTTAAAAAGGTGTTCTTTAAAGCATTATAAGCCATGAACCAAACCAACAAGGTGGGTCACAACATTACAAACTGAGATTTAAAACAAAAATAGTATTTGAAATACTTTTTGAAATTTGAATTACCAATAAAACACCAATCCCTTAATGACATAGTAGCTCACAACAGGTCTGTTTTAAATATCTACCTGATCTCATGATGAAAACGTACCTCTGGGAACTTTATTCTAAGACGTGAAATACGTACCAATAAGTACATATCGCAGTTTCCAACAGAAATGAACACCAGAGGTGGTAAAACATCAAGGATGCAGAATCCTTGGGTACGAATCCTGTCGAAAACATGACTCATGATGAAGGAGCTGAAAGATGACAGATCGAAAATCAAGCTAAAACGGCATGCTTACGATTGTGTTTTTATGTCACATTCGCTTTTATTCATACTATCGGGTAGGTTTAGGTGTAGTGCAGATGGTACATTATTTTAAAACGAGCATTACACTTATAGCGCCAC
>JAUZSZ010000120.1:7100660-7113102 GCA_034780575.1 Labeobarbus marequensis | reverse complement strand
GTGTGTGTGTGTGTGTGTGTGTGTGTGTGTGTGTGTGTGTGTGTGTGTGTGTGTGTGTGTGTGTGTGTGTGTGCGGGCACTAATGGCTTGTGTGGGAGTTATTTCAGTAGAGCCTACAAATGGCTGTTTTTCAGGTAAACAGTTGAGCTCTTCAAATGCTTTAAGAAAAATAGTTTTTTTCCCTTCACTTTTTGCCTTATAAAAAAACAAAATAATAAAACAAACAACAATAATAGAAAACAAAATAAAAAAAGTTGTTTTATATTAAATATGTTTATATAAAATAGATATTTATTTTTAGATTATTTATTTAGATTATAAATATAAATAATTTATTATTTATAGTTTGCCATTTATATAGAATTATATTTATTATATAATAAATATAGTTTAAATATATTATTATATTAGTATTGTTGTTGTTACTATTATTATTTTCAATTGCTATTTTATATTGTTAATTTTCTGGAACAATAAAAAAAAAAATACATAAAAGTAAAAATAAAAGTAACAAAAATAAATGATGAATGCATGATAAAAAAAGTTTCCAATATGATTTTAATGTGACCTTTTGTAACGAAATGGTTGAGTAGATAAAAATAAATAAATAAATAAATAAATAACAATAATAATAATAAAAGTGGGACATAATATTGCGAAGAAACGCCCATAAAGCAATGGTTCTAAATAAAATAAAATAAAATAAAAAATAAAATAAAATAAATAGTCTATATAGAAATTAGGGGAAAAACATCATACTCATGTCTACATTTTGTGACAATCTTGTTGTTATTGTGGGGCTCGGGGTCACGTGATGCGGATGTGCGCACGTGTAAGTGACAGAGCCGGTCATGGAGAGAGAGAAGGGGAGGGGGGCGCGCGCTGTCACACCCGGAAGCGAGTTTACTAATCCTACTATGGGGAAGACTAGGCTCATTAATATTAATTAGGCTTCTTGATTGGACGCTTCAAGAGCATCACAAATGAATATTAAAGAGCTAAGCCTTGGCCAAAGTAGGATGCGTAATTTCACCACCCGCGCAGTGTTTTAATGATACGAAGCGTAGGCTACTTACTCTTTGTTCACCAAGGATCGTAGGAACAGAAATTATAGTGTTGCGAGTGAAAATGTTGTTTTAATTCTTTTCACCAGCTGAAATGAGCGTGTATTGGATATGGGCGAGAGAACACCGGAAATCTTTTATAGTGCATTTACCATACAGAGGTAAGTACACTAAGCCAAATACAGAAATATTTCTATCTTCGTAGTTAAGATTCTGCCTTAACTTTATCAACAGACAATTAACATACCAGTTTACCATGATGCATAGTATGCAAATAGCGTAACGTTGCATGTTTAAAGCAATACGTGTTAAACTACTGGATTGGGTGCCCGATCATTTAACCGGTTTAATTATATTTTATTTAATTAATTTTTTTGTTAAAATATATTTTAGAGCGTTACGCATAAAGCTTTTGACGTTCAAACGTTTAAATATGCATCTACAAATATATTTTATTGCACACATTTTATTAATATTTTATCCATAGGTCTAATCACATAATATATTTTAAAATATATATATATATATATTTATACATTTTCAGTATATATACGAGTCGGTTTGTAAGTAGGTTTATGAAGAAGGTCTGGACTTTGTTCTGAAAGGAAATGTAGCCTATTTAGCCAAAAGTTTAATATATAACATTTTTTATTGTTTCATTGCACTACATTTCATCTATCTATATGACATTTTCAAAATTATACAGAGTATGACTGGGCAGATTTAGTTAACTTGCTTATTAATGTTTAAGTGAATTAACCGATGTTACTCTCTGTCTTTAGTCGCTCATAAACCCGTGCCCTGGAAATAAACAGCCATGGAAAATAGTTAATTCTGTTATAAAGAACTAATAAAAGGAGCGTATTTCTGGTGTGCTGTGAAAGTTTAGAGAGGAGCTCCGTGATAACAGCGCCGCCAGGCAGGCATGAGCAGAGCCGATTCTGCAGAAAATGAGGATTGGACGTGAGCTACGTGCGCATCCAGGAGTAGACGACATGAGATGGAGAGACTGGAAAACACGGGTCTTTTAAAAACGCACGGACGCGAGAGTATCTGTTCCCCGCAAGAGAGAGTCACCAGTGGCTGTTGTGATGCTCACGCAGTGAATACAATGGGTTTGAACGCGACCACAGCAGAGGAGCTGCTGGCTGGACATGCTTCTAGATCTGGACCCGGGGTCACACCTCTGAAGGAGTCCAAGAGCAGCTTGCCTTTGTATAATGGTGGAGGAGTGGTGTCCCCTTCACCTACAGCAGAAGAAAGTTATCGTGAGGTCCCTGCACAGACACAAAATGGGTGTTTACATCTAAATGGACTGGCAGAGACCCCCAATGGGGGCCTCACTGCTAATTTGGACAGGACTTTGGATAGGCCTTTGAAGAAGCCTTGTGTAGATGTGCGATTCAGACAACTCCAGCACCAGAGGAGAAAAGATGAGGAAAACAGAGACTTTGGGGCCCGTGGTGGTTGTCCCGCATCGGGGTCTGGCAGTTCTTTGGAAACGTCCCACGGACCGGACCTTCCTTACCCTCCGCTTGAATGCAAAAGGAGAAGGCTTGAATTGGACTCCAAAACACACTCTAGTAAAAGCACACGGGCCGTTGCGCCCCTCGCAGCCAATCACCAACACAAAAACTGTGGCGGCTCCGTGTCGTCGCCTGGTTGGATCCATCACAACGGACACAAAGTCGCAGTGAACCAGGCCGAGGTGTGCTCTGCTCCGCCTGCGCTGGCCACCAGTGCAGGTTGGTCTCCAGAGCACATGGCTCAACAGTACATAGTTCCTTGCATGAAGTTTTACGGCATTTGCGTCAAAGATGGCTTCCTGGGTGACCGACTGGGCAGTAAGGTTCTGGAGGAAGTGGAGACTCTAAATCACAGTGGGAAGTTCAAAGGTGGCCAGTTGGTCAGCCAAAAAAACATCCCATCTAAGAACATCCGTGGAGACCAGATAGCCTGGGTCGAAGGCAACGAGCCGGGCTGCGAGAATATCGGGAGCCTCATGGCTCACGTTGATGAGGCCATCATGCGCAGTGCAGCCAGTGGACAGCTGGGGAATTGTGCCATAAACGGCCGCACCAAGGTGAGTGAGGTGGCATATCTGTGCTTGAAATTTAAACTCACCCCCCGTTCCAAAACTATGACTTTCTTTCTTCTGTGGAACATAAAAGATATTTGAAAAGCAATGGATGTAACCAAATTGTTTCAGAATATTCAAAAAAAAAAAAGTATTGTAGCTGTATAAAGAAAGTCATGCAGTTTTGAAATGATGTGAGGGTGAGTAAGTGATGACAAAATTGTCTTTTTTGGGTGCAATATTGTTTTTGTTACTTTGGAGCAGTATGGTAACACTGGGCATAGCTGTCACACTTTTACTGCAGTAAACATTTCTCAGGGTGAGTTTGTTTTGTGAAAGTCAATATCTGCATAGGCACAAAGAAAGTCTATTAAGCTATTTACAATTTTGATCATTATTGATACAGTTTATTCACAAAACAAATAATGGTAAGTTGTCAGCAAACAGCAGTTTAAAATTAACATCTAAAACGTGACAGCCTGCCTTGACCTCACATGCGCCTTGTTAAAGAGAGTTCACTCAAAATTTAGTTTTTTTTAATTTTTTATTTGCTCACCCTAAATTTGTTTCAAACCTTTATGAGTTCCTCTATTGAACACAAAAGAAGATATTTTAAAGAATGTTGGTAGCCATTGCCATCCATAGCATTTTTTCCATACTATGGAAGTCAGTGGCTACCGGCAATTGTGGATACAAACATTCTTCAAAATTTCTTCTTTTCTGTTCAGCAGAAAAAAGAAATGCATACAGGTTTGGAGTAAATGATAGAATTTTCATTTTTGAGTGAACTATCTATCTATCCAATCTAAAATCTTACTCAAATTGCATCGTTTTATTGATTTTACATTCAACATCTGGTGCAAATTTAAGATTTTTTTCACTCAAAACCTTTAAGTTGCAGGCAAATTTACCATTGATAACCAAATTTAGCAGTCAAAGTCCAGTCATTTCAATAGGAATCAATGGAATCTGAAAATCTGTTTAATGGTGAAGGAGTTCCCCACATTGATTCTGTATCAAGCTCAAGTTTTTCACTCTGATTTACTGCGTTGACCAACAGACAGCTGCTTGATCTGAAAATAACATCTATGAGAGCTGTACTTTGTGTATTGACAGTGGACAGTTTTTTTTTTTTTTGGAAGAACGAAATTTAGCTGAAAATTCATGAATGTCACCTCCCCTTTATAGTTACAGAGATCTAGCCAATATCTATGTTTGACAACTTTGCCCGGACTCTCGCTTAATTCAGTATCAGTAGATGCTAGTCATTACTTGAAGGTGAAAACTGGCACACACTGTCACCAGCAGTGCAAAACTGCATTCAGGAAGTTGCGGTTGGATGTATCAGGCAAGAGATTGACTGTCTGTGTTTCTCACTGTTCCACTGATCTCAACTACCACCAGCCTGAGAAATGCAGTCTTATCTGATCCCAAATCAGTGTTTCTCTGGCTTTGAAGGCTCATCTGTCAATCTCAATCTCCAGCCCATATACAAACAACATATTCTTACTGCCACTAAAGTGCATTGCTTGCGTGTAAGGTGTGTGTGCGTGCTTGTATATACAGTATGCTCATTGTGCGCGTGAGACCGTATCAGAGCTTATCGGACGAAAAACGCAAAAACAAATCCTGGATCTGAAAATGAGAATTACATTTTTTGTCAGGTTGAAATATGAGAGTAATTGAGACTCTGACATCACAAACTGTTGAGAAAACAAGTTGCTCAGTTAGTGTGTGAGTGTGACTGAACATCACAGACCCGTATGCGCTCAGAGTGCCGCATTGGCCCTGTCAGCACGCTGAAGTGTGTCAGAGTGAAACTGCCCCTATGACGCAGGTCTGGATATTTGAGCTTGCCAGGTCAATCCAGTGTCCAGTGGTGTGTGATCTTCATGCTGTGGCATTTTCCACACGCAAATTAGGTAGAGGAACACATGCATATTTTCAGTTCTAGAGCAGCTTTTTTAAGTATGCTTATTATGAATAAAGTGTTTTATGTACACTATCGGTCATAAATGTAGAGTCATTTGATCGTTAAATGTTTTTGTTAATGCAAAGTCTCTTATGCTCACCAAGCCTGTATTTAATGCAAAATAGAGTAAAACAGTATTATTGAGGAGTTTTATTAAAACTTAAAAGAACTCGTTTGCATATATTTTAAAATGAAATTTATTCCTGTAATGCAAAGCTGAATTTACAGCATCATTACTCCAGTCTTCAGTCATATAATCCTTAAGAAATCATTCTAATATGCTGATTTGCTGCTCAAGAAACTCTTTTTATTAAAATGTTTATGTTGAAAACAGTTGTGCTGATTAATACTTTTAGAGAAACCGTGATACACTACTATTCAAAAGTTTGGGATTAAAAATCAAATCAGAAATTTCTATTTCGATTAAATGCAGGGTAACGGTCATTGCACACTAAGTCCGAAATTTTCGTCCGAAATTTTCGCACGTTAAAAAATAAATACAACCTCACGTTTCAATCACGTTTACACACTGCCTCCAAAACTTTCATCCGTCATAAAAAAATTCAGATCAGGTTCGATTTTCTGCGTTTTCACTTCTGTAGCAAGCAGTTTGATAGGAAAGGATGACGAATACGGAAATTAAATGAAAAAACGCATGCAAAAATGTCAGAATCAGTGTGCAAGGACCTTTAATCCTGAAAAGAAAAAAAAAACGCAGTTTTCCACAAAAATATTAAGCAGCAAAAAAATTTAAGTAATTGAGAATAAACAGGGAAAGATTTAATATTGTTACCATTTGTAAGAAGTGATCACCAATAATAATTGACAATAACTGAGCACCAAATTAGCATATTAAAATGATTTCTGAAGGATCATGTCACACTGGCGAATGGGCTAATGATGCTGAAAATTCAACTTTGCAGGAAACATGTTTTAAAACATTAAAATAGAAAACAGTTATTTTAAACTGCAATATTTATTGTTTTACTGTATTTTTGATTCAATGAATGCAGAGTGAGCATAAGAGTCTCTTTATCTAAATGCACAGTCATTTTTATGGCTGCGGTAGTGTTATGAATGCAAAGCCAGACTGCAGTGGGCATTCCTGTTGTAATCACAGCCCGTCCATTACTGTTGCTGTTAGAAACCTGATCTGGATGACCTTTTTATGAATCTCAGGATGGTGTTAGCATGTTCACTGCAGCTCTTTCATTAGAGTGATTGAGGGAGGAGAGGCTCTCTTCTCCTTCCTCATGAGTCTCCTGTTCGGTGGGTCAAATCAGTCATGCTGCAGTCGCTGTCCTCGCATCGGCCTTAATCTGCAGTGAATACTTTTTAATCTGCAGTGAGGGGAGCACTGCATTAGTCTCAAGTGTAGTCTTTTCATTGCGGCTTTTACCTTACAGTATGTGACACCAGTTGCTGTTTGCGTGTGTAAATGATCAAAGGTTTGAGAAGAAGCCAGTGTTGATGTGCAGCTTGTACAGTGTACAATCATACGTTTATGCCTGGAGGAAAAATCTCATACCTCAAACCTTGAAATGGGAACACTAGTACGGCGGTGTTCATATGCTTTTTGCAAGTGATTGACAAAGACATCTTGCAAAAACAGATTGATATTTTGTATTTTTGCAACTTTTGATAATTGATTGGTTTATTTTGGTCAAAGAGAAACCAATTTTTGTCAGTATTTTTTGTTAAAAACATGTTGTTCTGTGTCCAGTGCTCTCCTTCAAATAATGTTTTAATGTGCATTTTCATGCAAAGGTTTGTGGAATTGACAATGACAGAAACATCTTAGAAAGGTCTGCAATTTAGTACTGCTTCAGCAGTTTCAATTGATTAAAATGTCCATCTGTTTGATCAGAAACCAAAGTAAGATAAAAATGGAAAAATGTCAAATCTGACAAATTAAATTAGATATACTACCATTCAAATTTTTTTAATGATTTATAATGTTTTTGAAATAGGTCTCTTATGCTCACCAAGTTTTTTTTATCTGTACATTTGAATAAATATAAAGTAAAAACAGTAATATTTAAATGAAATACTGTTATAATTTAAAAAAACAACAACTGTGTTCTATTTTAATATTTTTTATAATGCCATTCTTTATTTCTGTGATGCTAAGCTGAATTTTCAGCATCATTACTCCAGTCTTCAGTGTCAAATCATCCTTTAGAAATCATTCTAATCTGTTGATTTGCTGCTCAAGAAACATTTCTTATATTTTTGTATAAACCGTGATACATCTTTTTGAATTTTTACATTAATAGAAAGTTTAAAACTGCATTTATTTGAAATAAAACTATTTTGCAACATTATAAATGTCTTTACTGTCACTGCTGATTATATTCATGTGTCCTTGCTGAATAAAATCAAGAATTTCCAAAAATCTTATTGAACCCAAACTTTTGAACGGTAGTGTAAATAAACCAACTTATTTCCAGCATGTTATCCCACATATAGTCCAATGCTTTCCTTCAAACAAGGATATAAACAAAATATGTAAATACACAGTGCACATTTTGTACAAGTAATGTGTAAACTATAAATATTACAGTATAAACCCCAAACACAGACATGTGTAATCAATGAGTGTGTTTACAGTCTGAATAACTTCACAAAATTTAAAGGATTAGTTCAATTAATGAATGAAAATTTCCTGATAATTTACTCAGCCCATGTTTTCCAAGATGTTCATGTCTTTCTTTATTTAGTTGTAAAGAAATTAAGGTTTTTGAGGAAAGCATTCCAGGATTTTTCTCCATATAGTGGACTTCAATGGGAGCCAGTGGGTTGAAGCAGTCGCGTAGTGGATGGGCACGCACTGCAGGGGGGGCCCCATGTGTTGGATGAGATGGCGTTTTTCACCCTACCCAACCTTTTTGAACTGAAGTACACAGCTGAAGAACTTTTTATTAGTCACTAATTTGATTACTTAATGCGTGAAGATGCACATAGCAGAGCTAGATGAGCATTTGTGGTTATCTTGGATGACATGGATGAAATTTAAATTCTGGAAGTGAATTTGTCCTTTAAGGTCACATAAATTCCTGATCTTTAATCTTGTAAAGTTCATAAATGGCACAAATAAATGTTAGGCCCAAAACCTTGAATACAGTGTTCATTTTAGCAGCTAATTCATTGTCTACATGTTTGTTTAGGTTTTGACATCAAAACCGGATAAAACCCAAGCGATTTTAAAACATGCATGTAAACACAGTTTACTTGCATTGTCGGGTGTTTATCAAGAGCTGATGGTTATCAGTGAGTTGCTATTTATTTGAATTGTCTACAGTTTTCATTATTAATTAGATGTTGCAACCTTAATATTTAGGTAATTTTAAAGTGTTGATAGCAAGATTTGATCATAGCCTTGCTTTAACTGGTTCAATGTAATTCTATGTAAATTGTCTCAGAGAGTGATAAAGCCACATCAAAAAGGTTGCAGCTTTTCCCATTGCATCAGAATGGCTCTTGTCTCACGTCTCTGTTTCTCTGGGGCCGCGTAACTCCCTCGTTTTCTCTCCAGTGCGCTGATTGTCCTTGATCACCCCTCCCATTAGTTCTTGTTTTCCTCTCTGTCTTCTCTCCTGAGCCTTATCAGACACTCTTACTTTTTAGCCGGCCAAAATATTTCTCGCGTTACCCTGGAAACAAGACACATAGCACGTTGTATACTGCAGGAGAATGAGTGTGAGTGCGGGTGCCCGTGCCCAGCTTCCTTTCTCTCTAATCCAACACTTTCAGAAAAAGACCTTGGTTTCGTTCTCGTATGCATAGAAACCATTCGATTTTGGGAAGACGTGGCAGGGGGAAAAGGATAAATAGGAGGGAACAGCGAGTACCAGCGTTGAGCTGCACCAGCCACATGGCAGACTTCATACGCCTCTCTCAGAGAGAGGAAGCAGCCAAACAAAACACCACCAGCATTGCTTTATTCGCATTCATCCACTTAAGATTTAATAGCATGAAGTCAGAGTCAGAAATTAATGGGAGCTTTAGGCAAAAATGTTACTGTAAGTGATGAATTTTTCTAGGAATTTAAAATTCAGCCAGACATTATTGCAAAATAAACTCTCAGGATGAGTAAGTAACCGCTCAGAACATCCTAGCAGGCACATGCTGAAAACTACTCAGAGTGCCTTAGAAACCATTCACAACACCCTGGCATTGTGGTTGTGAGTATTGCATGAGCTAACAGTTCTCTTTCTTAAAGGGAACGTTTACACAAAAATGAAATTCCGGTCACACTTTATTTTAAGGTCCAATTCTCGCTATTAACAAACCATTAAATATGACTTTTGTCTCAATAAACTCCTAATTTGCTGCTTATTAATATGCATCATGCAGAATATGTGCTTTATAAGTACTAATAAACAGCCAATATGTTAATAATAGACATGCTAATAAGCATTTAGTTGATAGTTAGAGTTGGTCACTATTAGAGCTGTGCGATTCTGGATGAATTGTGAATTTTTTTAAATGAATTTAAAAAAAAATTAATGAATATATATTTGTTTGATTCGGTTCTCAAATCCACCATTTTGTCTGACAAACAAACCAGACAGGAGATTAGATTAACGTTGGTAGACTTGAACTTGAAAAATGGTGTGCATTGACATCTTTCCGTGGTTGAAACAAGATACCTTCTGATGTTCATTCATGTTTATTTTGATGAGCGGCATGGCTTGTTGGACGTAGCAACAGTAAGGGGTCCGGGTCTTTGTGAAGGGTCAATTAAAAGACCAAAAGCTGACTTCACAGAGGTAAAAAAAAAATGGTCTTGAAAACGCCAACGTGGAGTTATTTCTCCACAGCAACAATGTCTGAGACTTTATGAGATGGTTAGACTATTTCCAATGTCTTGACGCACACTGTAGACACAAAAATGACATGAATTGTTGAGCAATGGAATTATTTCTCAATTGCGTTAAGATGCTTAGACTTTGGCAGGGACAAAAGTCTATACTTTTGGTTATACAATAGTAGAAAGGTGTAGAGAGGAAATCATGTGTCAGCATTTTATCAGCACTTCAGCTTGGTCTTTTCCTCTGCAGTGAGGTAGTTCAGTGGTACAGTGGAACTGAATGGGAGAAAGTTTGGACTGGATGGTATTCCAACATTTCCGACCGCAACCAAGTGAGATAGATGGAAATATTTTGGAAATTATGGGTTCCAGATGAAGCCAGTGTTCTGGTTTCTAAAAATAGCATCATAATTGGTTTCCATTTTGATTATGTAAGCATCATATAAACACAATAACCCAATGGCCATAACCAGACTAATTCAACATTCTGGTTTCAAGAAATCAGAATTTTGGTTCATGTTCACATCTTGGAATATCCACCAAAACTGCCCTTGTGAAAAAGAAGTGCATTTTAGTGTATTTTTAATAAGTTTACAGAAATAATCTACTTTAAAAGAATATACTTAAGTGCAAACTGAACATAATATTTTAGGAGACGTAACTGCATGTTTATTGCAATAAAATGAAAGGTTCTTATGTTAGTGCATTTATGATGAACTAACATGTATTTGTCATTTAAATTCCTAAATACTTAAATTCTGTTGAAAGGTGCATGTCATGTATTTAAATACATTTGTAATTATAAGTGCCCATGTACATGTAACAATCTTGCAATTTATTAGCTACATATACAGTTTTAAAAAAACTACTTTTGATTTAAAGTGCACGTTCAATTCAATTAAGTGTGCTTCTTTTTCACAATGTTGAAAATTTACTCTGCATATGTGCAAACAATAATAATTCTGGATAATATTAGCAGAGGCGGACAGTAGTGAAGTAATGTTTGGAAGTGGAGTGTTTGTCTTTAGAAAACTTTACTTCACGACATTCCAAAGCATAGTATTGTAGTTTTTACTGCACTACGTTTCATATTAAATATCATTTAATACTTAATTACATTAGAAATCCATTACTTTCTTACTTTTACTCAAGTAAAAGTAATTCAAAGATTTAATTGAGTACAAGAAAGTACTTTTAATGTTCTTTTAATGTAACGTTTTAATGTTAATGCATTTTTAATGTTCTTAACTATTAAATGTAAAAAAAACCCAACTTTTATTTATGAAATGTAGTGCAGTAAAAAGTATGATATTATGCTTTGGAACGTAGATATATATAAAAAAAACACTCTGATAAACTACATATACTTTTAAAATTTTCTTGAGTGTAGTAAATATACTTCACTACTGTCCACCTCTGAATATTAGATACAAAGAGCTATTAATTAAAGGCACACTAAGCAGGATAATTTTGTAGGATAATTTAAATCATTCACAAAACCTTTTTTTTTCCACTTTTTTAATTTCTGTGGAACAATATAAGCAAGCTTCATAAGTGAGACATAAATTATACATTATTTATTTAATTTTTAGTATTAAAGAGTGTTGTAAAATAGCTGAAAATGTTAAAGTCTCATGTTAAAGATTATGCTGATCACATGGTTTACACAGGAACATTCCACATTCTTCTTTTAATTAACTTAATCAGAATAAGGACCTGAATCTGATAACGATGAGCATGTAAATGTCAATCAGTTAAAAGTTAAATTCCACTTTTCTTGTTTTCTGAATTTGTTGTTGTAGTCCTGATGTCGCAGAGTGTGTGTGTGTGTTCTTATCTAACCCTTATGTCCTACTTATCCTCTGTGCTCTCATCATCACGTTTACACTCTTTTATCTCAGCACAACCTGTGCTCAATATCTACCTGGCTATCAAGGCTTGAAAGGATCTTACATGATCAAAACAATATTGTTTTAAGGAACTGTTGCATGTTAACCACAAAACAACCAAAGAATATCAAAAAGCTCATTAATGACACACCCTCACTTATTTAAAAGTCTAGTCATCGTGGATTATCTTGTCTTTGAAACTTGACCCTCAGGTGGGCATTGTGCAATGTGGGTTTTGCATTACAAGAAGTTTGACAAGAATGAATCAGATTTCTCAAAACTAAATACTTGATGTTTTCCGTGAGTGTGTTTGAATATTGGCTATAAAGATAAGTGCACAATGCAGTGGGACGTCGATGACAGCGATGCAGTGTTTTGGGGCATTTAGCAGTGTGTGTGTCTCCACTTTGGAACCCACTTTCATTTTTATTCTTTCTAATTGGATAATTGAGCATTTCTCTGTTCAGAGAATCTGTTCAGTTTGGGTGTCATAGTTGGCTTCCTGTGAAACCCTTCAGTCTGCCAATGGAGGTCATGTCCTCTACTCTGTTATGAGAGAAGCCAAGAAAAAAAATCCAGTCAAAGCAGCTCTAGACTGCTATCTGTGGTCATGAGATTTAGAAACAT
>JAUZSZ010000120.1:7021898-7034157 GCA_034780575.1 Labeobarbus marequensis | reverse complement strand
ACTTTAAAGATTTGAAATGCACTGCAAGTGCACATTCATTACAATTACTGTATGCACACTTTAAAAAATTACATTTTAATAAATTAAAAGCTATTATATGGTGTTGGGAAAGATTTTCAGTGAAAAAAAGACTTAAATTTCATCCTTTTCCTCACACAAAGTGATCATATGGCTCTAGAAAAAAATGTATTCAGTGCAAGAGTCACATATGGACCACTTTTATGGAGTTGTTTTGTCAGTTTTGGAGCTTAACAGCCCTTTACCCCATTTAATTATAAGGAAAAGAGCGGCCAGGACAATTCACAAAATATCTCCTGTTTAGTTCGACTGAAGAAAAAGAAAACAAGGCTTTGAATGACATGAATATGAATAAATGATGAGATTTATTTAAACAAATTTTTGGTAATCAAAACACACTTAACACACAAGTCCACACATAAATGTGGCCCTGCACCCAAACTCCACACCCCAAAACTCAGTGGCACTTTAAGAATGGGGTCCCCTCACAGGAATATCAATGAGTCTGTCCCATTCAGAGGCCTGAAAAGGGGGTTTGGCGCAGAGAGCAGGATCACCACTCAGTGCGTGTGGGTACACAGAGCACTGCTTGTTCGTCTTTGGGGGTCACATGCATGTTGACGATTGAATAGTTTAGCAACCCCCCTCATCCAAACACAGAGGGTCTTCCCACAGAGTCTGTGAGCGATGCAGTCCAGCTATAGGCCAGGCCTGACAGGAGCCATACTGCCTGACGGATGGACAATGGTACGCCCTCATTTCCCAAAGTCAGCCGCTACAGCAGAGGCTAATGCGAAGTCGAACCAGGCCCAATAGGGCGGAGGGTGAGAATGATGGTGTTGTTTCTCAACCTGGGGTAAACAGGATCTATCTGATATAGCAAATCGGATAGTATTGGATACTTAATGATCTGTCTTCTTCATGTAGATATTTTAATAATCACTTGTTTTGAAATCTTCTAATATTTAACTATCTGTCTATCTATCTATAAATATATTTATATTTTAAATTTGAGTAAATTAAAATAAAATGTAGATTTAACTTTAAAATAAAATTCACATTACATCCATTCAATCTTGTAAATAATCTTAGAAGACCACAACACTGGTTAAGAAAAAAAGTAGTTTAACATTTTTGAAGCATAAATGCACGGTTTTAGAAAGTTTAATCTCATTTAGAAAGAAAATTCTTTTAAAAAATATTATTGTACTTAATAAAAATCTTATAGTACTTAAGCAATTAATACTTGTTTGCAAATTATTCAATTAAGTTTATCTTTTCTTACTGAAAATTGTTTTTACAGCTTTAAGCATAAATACAATATAAATAAATACATTTTTTTAATATATTTTAGATACATTAAATATTATAGAGTTTACTTTATAATAATAATAATAATAATAATAATAATAATAATAATAATAATAATTATTATTATTATTGTTGTTGTTGNNNNTTTTTGATATTTATTTATTTATTTTTCTCTGAAACATTAAATTATATATATATATATATATATATATATATATATATGTAATAAATACGCACCATTCAGTGCACCATTTATCTGATTTAGTTCAATTTTTATTTCCCTTAGGGAATTTTCTTTGAGGAATTAGCTGTGATAATTCCACCTAGACTTTTGGGTCAGCTTTGAGGGTCTCTGGGGCGCTGAATCACAATAAAGAATGAAATAACTAAAGTCATTTGATTTTCTTCTCCTCCACACCCAGCTCACTTTGACCCTCTTTCATTTCTTTCTTCGTTCTCTTTTCCTTCTCCCCCTCCTTCAAGCAGACAACCTTTTAACCAAGTTCGAAGGTTACTATGGGAACTGCAAAGTTGGCCTTTCATTTCGTGTTAGTTTGCTCAATCCAGTTGGCTGATGGGAATCGTAGGCCGATCGCCTAGCAACTTGTTTACAGGGCGGTGGATGTTGAGCGGCCCGCGCTCCCCCCACCTCTAACCTCACACATGGAGACAGGAGGAATGACTCTCAGACAGACCAAAGCGTCTCCAGTCGCAATGTCCCTCTCCGCTGCAATTATCCTTTCACTCTGCCATCCCTCTCTCTCTCAGCTGTTACCTCTCTCCTAGCACGGTCGAACATAATTTGAGTGCAATTAACGTCCCTTAAAAGCCCTCAGTGCTTTAAATGCTTGAAAATAGGAGAGGGAGACAGACACAGAGAGCTGGCAGGAGGGAGAGTAAGAGAAACAAGTGAAAGGAGAAAGAGAAAGACAGTGTGACAGCGTGGGACCTGGACAAAAGAAAATGAGAGAAAATCTTAACTTATTCAAAATTCCAAAACTGTACGAATATAACAGCACTAATCCACGCTGACAGTATTTCGTCTTTATAATTATAACAATAGCTGCATTTTTACAATCTGCACCAATAAAACTAAACAATGTTAATGTAATTTTATACATTTTTATAAATCATTTTATAAATCATGTCTTTGCCTCTTTTTTGTACAAAACATCCAAACATTATTAACATTTACGTGAAAGGCAAAATTGTTAAATATAATAAGAATCATATATTAAAAGAATTACAGGTACATTTATTTTTCTTATAGATTTTTTGTTGTTGTGTTTAGTAATAAACCTCCCTAAATTTATTTAAAATATTTATTTTAATATGTGTTTTTTTATTTTAAAATATGAGTATGGTATATTTAAAGAATCTATTTTATTTATTTAAATGTAGGCAAATTAATATTTTTAAAAAAATAAATATTGATCTGAGTTTACTGATTTTTGTTGTTGTTGTTGTTTTAAGAATGAGCCTCACTATGTTTGTTTAAAAAGATATTATAATAGTTATATTTTAATAATATTAATATAATAAGATAATATCATATTAATAATTAATTATAAATATTACAAATATTTAATAATACAATACAAATTTTAATAATATTAATATAATAAGATATTATAATAATTATATTTTACTGTAAAATAAAAAAATAATACAGGTTTGGAAAAAAATTCTAGAGAAAATAGCAAAAATGTTGTGACAACTTTCAATATAACTATATATTGAACTATTTCAATATATTGTGATATAATAAGATATGTTTTCAAAGAATTTAGTTGATTTGTATTTTTAACTATGTTTTTTAAAGTATTTTTTTCTTGTCTTAAGAATAAACTGATTAAACATATTTAAAAAGATGGTATTATAAAATGTATGTATTTATTGTTATCACTAATAAAAGTAACCGCAAGCTGCATGACATGAGTTATGATTGATGTCTGCAGAACTAACTGTTGTGGACGAGTTATGCACCATATTTTAATACTGAAGGTTAAGAGGTCATTAAATCACTGACCCCAAATATGAGCAACAGTAATAGTGATGCTTGGCTTACCAAATGACACTAACAAACTGTACAAAAATTGTTTGGAACTGAAGCCGCTTGTTTTGTACTTGATCTGCTGATTCGCATGCACTGCGGGCTAATATATGTGCATGCATCCTTTTAAGAGCCATAGGTCTGACTGTGGGACATAAAAGGTTTAATCACCCCATTATCCATAAAGACTGTCATTCCCTGGCAGAGCCTGAACAACTACACACTCTCACACATACACACAACACATGCATACACACAGCGCATAAAGAGAGATAAAATATCACTTTTTTTGTGTCACAGCCATTTTACTTTTCCTCTTGTCCCTCATCGTCCCTCCATTACTCCTCGGTTCGCCCTCCCCGTCTCTTTCCCTCTCTCTTCCTCCCTCTTTCACTCTCGCCCTGTGTGAAGGTCATGCAATTGATTTTCCTCTGTCTATTCATTTTTCAGTCCTGGTTTTGAAACGTGGGAAGCAGACAAAAGCCATACCACCCCCCCACCAGCGCACACAGCCGCCCCTCCCCCGCCTCACGCCGCTTCGCTCGCACCCGCCGTCACCGTCCGGCCCGGCCTCGCATTCCTGCAGTGCGGCTGGAGACACACAACATGATCGTAACAGCTCAGTTCACTCCAGCAAACATCAACACCAGGACACAATCACCGAACGGCTGTGGTACGACCTGCATTCGCCAAATGTGTTAAAATAGCACTGTACCATTTTTAAATAAAGCCACTGTCATTTTTCAGCCAAAAACAACTACCTACATTAACTTTCTGTTCTGAAATGAGGAGGCATTGTCCTCAAAGTTATTTTTTTTTAACAAACATCAATTCATGTCCCAGTAACATTTGCTTGGTTAAATAAACATTACTTACACTATCAGAGAGATTTTTATTTTTTATTTTTACATGAACGATGTAATCAATATTCTATTTGTCAAAGCCAAGTATGAATCACATCAAGTTAGCAGTAACTATTCAAACAGTATATTTTATTTGTGAACTATTCTTTTCAATAGTTAACTATTTTTGAATTTTTCAGATCATCAGACATCAAAGCTCTGTAAATTCAGGTTTCGCCAAGGCAATTACTGACTGAAAAGTCCCACAGATCAAGTTTTCAAGACATTTTAAGCACTATTTTGACAGAACAAAGATGTTATATATAAAGCTCAGCTCACACTGCGATTTTGGCCATGATTTGGTCATCTGAGACAAATTTTGAAAATCCTAAAAGATTCCTATAATCCTAGGCAGGGCCGTCCTTTGGGCGGTGCAACTGGTGTGGTCGCACCAGCCCTGCACTTCCTAGGTTAAAATCTGCCGTCTTTGATCGCTGGTTTGGCATGTTCACCGACAGCCAATTAATGGCCGTTGCGATCAAATTTTACAACTGACGAAATTCTGGCAGTGTCAGAAGATTTGGCACACAGTACAGCAGTGTGACTTTTCCTACGATGAATGTCAAAACTGTCTTCGTTTATCAAGATAAACCATGATCAGAATTAATGCTAGAGATTTCTTCTAACCGCCATAAACTTTGGCGCTCCCAGCCGCCGCTCATGGAATTCATATATGCTGACTTGAATTTGAAGATCAGAGTAAATGTAACTTAATTTGTCTTCTGGGAAACATGTAACTATTTTCTGTAGCTTCTGAAGGGCATTACTAAATGAAAAATAAGATATTTAGGCAAAATAAAAAAAATTTACACATCTCCATTCTGTTCAAAAGTTTTCACCCCCGGCTCTTAATGCATGGTTTTTTCCTTCTGGGGCATCAGTGAGCATTTGAATCTTCTGTAACAGTTGCATATGAGCTGTAAAGGACTATTAAAAATTTCACAGTGTGAGTCCGACTTAAGTGTGTGTCTTTTTAAAATTAGTCTTCCCATTAACACCGTTATATCCAGACTGATTTTTGCTCAAGAACACAAGAGGTCGGGATTTATCACATGAACCAATCACAGCTGAACATAACCAGCCATATCCTCTCATGTGACTTTCCCCCGTTCATTCTCAATTACCCCCAACCAAACCCACCGCATGCTTTATGGGGTCTGTTAAACCCAATGGGATCAGGAGAGGCGAGAAAGAAGCGGACTCCCACTGTAACCGCTGGTGTTACTGTTGGACAATGTTTCTTTAGAAAAACAAGTGATTTATACAGGTTTTAATTTTATATATTTTTTTAAGATTGGCATTGTTTTATTTTTGTTCTACTAATTTTTTTCTCATCTAACATTTTGAAGAGGCAATGCCTCCCTTGCCTCCTCAGAGGAAATGCCCGTGATATAAACCTAAGTTTATTATTATTGTATATAATACATTAAAATAATATAAGACACACCAATTTTCAATATCTAGCAGCAAAACAAACTGTTTTGTACAGCTAAAAATAGCTGGATGCGGATGAACCCGGAAGCCAGACCCATAGAATTTACAAATGGCCCATTTTTATGGCAAGAAAAAGGTGGATAGGCTACTTTGAAAGCTACGCTTTCAACTGTGCGCATACGCTAGCGTACGAGTACAAAAACGACGTATGGGCTTAATATGTTAAAAACACAAAACGTTTCTTGTCTCGCTCATTTTCAGTTAGGAATTACATTAATCACTTAAATAATACCATATTTTATATTCAAAATTGCCATATTTGAGTCATTTGAATCGATGGATATTACTATCAAATATTCAGTTACTTCCATCTTGCCTCGCTCTCTTTCAATATTAAACCTAATGCTTTGGGCAGGACTTGAACAGTAAACCCTGCCTACTTTGATTTGATTGGCCGTCTCAATCATTTTGACATTGACGAGCGCTGAAAGACTGCTGAGGCAGACCAGCATAAAATGTAACTTTTAAACCTTTTTGCCATTCTACTCACAGAATGCTGCCTAAAGGACTGCAGCAGAGAAGTGCAAGAACTTGTGCAACAATTTGGCTATTTCTAATTATTGAGGGGCATTATTGGACATTGTCCCCCTAATTGTTAATGTTTACTTACCTAACACTGTGATGGAATTCACACTTGGCTTCTATGAAAACATTAAAGTCTGTCATCTTTGATTTGATTGGCAGTCTCAATCATGTTGACACTGAAGTGCACTGTAAACAAATCATTCTAAATTGTTTTAATTTTTGTCATCCTAAAAACAAACAAAGCACTACGTAATGGAGCGTAGCATCAAGAATATGAAATATGAATGAGTTTCCATCTAATATTAATATTTTACTTCAGCTTTTTTTCAATAAAGGGAAATAATTTCAATAGTTTTAGTAAACAATAACAACATTGCCCTGTATAGCACATCAGCCTGTACAGATTTTTATTCATATTATATATCTGTGGTTAATCATGAGTGTGACCTTTCTAAGTGGTTTCTAATATAACTAATTCTTCTAAAACAGGACTTAGGTCCTGTATGATGGGTAACGTATGATAAAAGCATGGTTTGTCTTATTACAGCAATCTGTTGTAGATATTCTCAAGTGTGATGATCAGGATGTGAGACTCTCGTCTGTATTATATCATTCAGTTTTACACAGACGTCTACATTCATCAACTCATATTTGCCGTTTGAGTCTACACACACACACACACACACACACACACACACACACACACACACACACACACACACACACACACACAAACACACACACACACACACACACACACACACACACACACACACACACACACACACACACACACACACACACACATACACACACACAAACACACACACACACACACACACACACACACCTATATCACAGTTTGACCAGGTTCGCTTACTCACAGGTATGTTTATCTACTACAGAAACACAAATACACACACACACACACAAACACACATTCACATACCTAATCGTAGCTGAGTTGTTTCCCCTCAGTAATAATAGCAATTAGACAACCCTTGTAATTATGCTCTCCTCGTTATACAGTTAATTTCTATAATTACAAATCACACAGATAATTTCTTCTACCCTTTGTGTGGGTTTTCTTCTGTCCTGTTATACTATGCATTTGGTTGAGTGGTTGTGTGAGATACAATAGCTCTGTTCCAAAACCTAGTGAACTGCCTAAATAGACAGCACTTTAAGACATCATAAAAGTGCTCTTGACAAAAAGGCTGTTCAGATAATTATCCTGCCTTCTAAGATACTTTCTTACAGCCAAATTATATGGCAGCATCACATTCATCCCAAAATAAGGCAATCCCAGAATGCACTGCAATATGCTTCATGAAATCATTAAATTCAAGACAGCGACCGAGTTGAGAAATATGCCGGTTAATAGAATAATGAAAAATAGACTAATTTACCCAGAATTTGAGTATTGTGTTTATGTTTATTATACAGAGTTAATGCTTATCAGAGAATAGTATTGTTAGCTTAGCAACATGCAAATGTCAAACTCTATAGGAACTGTGGTGTCCTGTGCGCTTCTCGTGAGGGTCGATCGAGCTCTGTTTGTGTGTCACATACAATAAGTTGCTGTCTACATAGGGCACCCTGTTGGAAAGAAACTAAATGTAGCGATGCTAAATCATTAGCATAACAGTAGCTGACTCATTTTTATAAGATTTATTTAGTCCCTTCGACATCTTTATATAAAATATTTATTTAAATTATGCTGTCATGCAAAGCTGAAATTTTCCCCATCTTCAGTGTCACATGATTCTTCAGAAATCATGAATCAGAAAGCTGATTTGCTGCTCCAGAAAGATTTTTAATGTTACATTAATGCTAAAAAACGTTGTGCTGCTCAATATTTTTTCAAGATTATTTGATGAATAGAAAAAAACAGGATTTCTTTGAAACAGAAATCCATTTTAATTGTCTTTACTCTCATGTTTGATCAATTTAATGCAGCCTTTTAAAAATGTGACCCTGGACCACAAAACCAGTCATAAGTCACACAAGTATATTTGTAGCAATAGCCAAAAATAAATTGTATGGGTAAAAATTATCGATTTTTCTTTTATGCCAAAAATCATTAGGATATTAAGTAAAGATCATGTTCCATGAAGATATTTTGTAAATTTCCTACCGTAAATATATTAAAACTTAATTTTTGATTAGTAATATGCATTGCAAAGAACTTCATTTGGACAATTTTAAAGGCGATTTTCTTAGTATTTAGATTTTTTTATGCACCCTCAGATTCCAGATTTTCAAATAGTTGTATCTCGGCCAAATATTGTCCAATCATAACAAGCCATACATCAATGGAAAGTATGTATTCGAAAATCTTAATTTCGAAAAAATTGACACTTGTGACTAGTTTTGTGGTCCATGGTCACATATAAGCATTAATTTCTTACTTAAAATAAATTCTACTGACTCCAAAATTTTAAACAGTTGTGTACTTATATATTAATACCACATAAATTCAGATAAACAATGCTAACTGGAAAAATAAAACATAGCAAACCCCCCCCCAAATACTCCAAATATAAAACCGTTTGATTATATATTAAAATACAACCAGTTGATATATATTATATACATTTAAAATGATAAATCTCCATTAAATAGTGCAATTAACGCATTTTGATAGCAGCTGTCAGTGTAGATACTACATTTTTAGACAGCTAGATTGACCGTCGAACTCTTCTTGTAAGTCACAGCAGACACCAAGGCAGCTCACCAGGCTTTGAAACAGAATATAGAGCCCAACAGACAAAAAGCACGAGCAAAAAAGAGACATTCGCCCAGGTATTTTAACAGGACTGAATGGCTTTGATGCAGCAGGTATAATGAGGCTCGCAGGCGGGCTACAAAGGGACCATCTCTCAGAAACAGACTTCCTTGGTCTGGCCACTTGTTAACAAGCTTCAGCGCAGACTCTGGCTCTTTTGCTCGTCCCCGCCGGCTTCCACACACAGGCAGCGGCTAATTGGCTGTTAGATCTATTGTTCACTTCACAATTGAGATGAACCTATCAGAGGATGTAATGAATGACGGAGCGTATTTGAGAAGCCAAATGACCCTGCTCTCAAATTAAACTCAAATGACAGAGACCCCTCTGAAAAGAGACATAAGATAGGAATATGTATCCAGACGATGGCTTTGACAGCGGATTCTTCTCCTGCAATCTGTATACAGTCTGTATGCTGCAATAAGTTGGTAGTGAACTAGCAAATGCATTATTTCAGATGAGCCGTGTTTAACTCTGCATGACTGCGAGTGATTACTCCTGTGGCGCAATCTCAGTTACTTTTCTGTGAGTGTGTGTGTCGGTTTGTGTGTGCATGTGTAAGCGCTCTCTCTCTCTTCTCTGGCAATTTTCGACGTGAGAGTATCCCAAGTGATGTACACGAGCGACCTATAAGACAATAATAGCCTATTCCATTTAAATTCATAATTTAAATTAATAACGCATTTGTATTCATCGACAGGCCGCCACTGTCATGTTCAGATTGAGTTTCACTGTGGTTCACTCGAAGCCATCTACTCTGTTAATGGCATCACAAATACAAATCAATGTCAGGATTGATGCTGTTGATGAAAGCCTGGTATAAATCTGCCTCAAAATATGAGCGATGTAGTGAAGGAGCTCACTCATCTTCTTTCCTGTGCACTCAGAGTAGCTTCAAAATATGGACAATAGGGCTTGCTCTTTCAAATATTATGAAAAGGAAAACGCCTTTTTATATGAAGAAATATAACTTTAATTTAATGTTTATATATAGACTAAAACTTATATGCTCTAAATTTTGTTAACAGGTTTGCAAAAAACTTTAACCGTATAGAAAATAAAACAGCATACATAATATTCAATTTGACCTCTTAGGTTTGGCGATAAACATTTTCTGAAGTTTAAGGATATTAAAGAGTTTCTGACCTCCTTTGATCCCAATTTTGCAATAGGTTCTGGCTATTTTTTCTTTCACCTAGTAGGTAAATGCCACTCCATTCACAGCCATTCTCTGGGTGGACTGAGAACACTTACCCATGTTGCAGTTGTTCTCTCCCTCCATTAGAGGGCTCCAGGGTGGGTCTCCCTGGCTGGCAAAGTGTCTCATGTGCAGGTAACTGATGGTGAGGCGGATGATGGAGGCCTTGTCCAGCTGGCTGGTAATTGCCCCGGGGAGGGGAAGCATCTTCGCCAACTCAAAGAACTCAAAGTTCTCCTTACCCCGCCGAGAACGAGCAGCATTGCGTGACTTCTCCTTCCTCAAGTTCTGCAAGCTGGGGAAAAATAAGGCAGGATAGAAAAGAAGAAGAGAGAAGGCGAAAGGATGAGAGTGATTAGACAATGTTAATGTACAGGGTAGTCAAGGCAAGTTAGTGTTGTTCAGTTATTTAATGTTTTATTCTGCACAACATAAAGGGAGTGATTTAGCAGCAGGCATGATCCTGAAACGAGAAACTAGATATATTATTTTATACATGTAATATATAATATTATTTAATAACAATGTAGAATATCTAATAATACAATATATAATTAAAAAAGAAGACCCAAATCTGCCTTTAAAAAAAAAAAAAAAAAATGAAACATCTATCATTACTCTAAAATGGGCAAATAAAGATGAAAAAAAAAATGGGCAAAAAAAAAAAAAACATATTTTCCAGAAAATATTTTAATATTTTATATTTAAGGAATGGGGTTCCTCGAAAAGGATTGTTATATTTGGCAGTCCTTAGCATCAAAATTTTTTCAAAAACGTTTTTTTTTCATTAATTTCTTATTTTTCCTATATCATTTCAAATGGCCAACTCTCATTGAAAATGAACTGTTATGAATTCATACTGAATTTTTAAAAATGTATTAATGTCTTATTTTACCTATGTCATCTCAAATGGCCAACTCTCATTTGAAATGAACTGGTATGAATTCACATTGAATTTTTAAATTTTTATTTAGTAATTAATTTCCTTTTTTACCTAGATAATTTCAAATGGCCAACTCTGTTTCAAAATGAATTGGTTATGAATTCACATTTAAAAAAAATATATATTAATTAACTTCTTATTTTACCAGTTATTTCATTCATTTCAAATGGCCAACTCTCATTCAAAATGAACTGATTTGAATTCACATTGAAAATAACTTTGCTGTCAGTGTGAACATACTATAAGGCTTATAAATAATGTAATAAATTTCAAGTTTTTGTCAATAAATTTCAATTTTTTTTTTTTTTTTTATGAAAACTTCTAAAAAGGTTTTCTTTTTAACCAATATTACTCTTCAAAACGCCATCCATATTCTCCAAAAGTTTCTACACGATGTCTTTAATTAGCTTTAAAGTTGCGATGAAACAAATGTAGCGACAGATATTTTTTCAGTATTGTGACTCAGATCCAATTAAAATGAATTAAAAAAAAATAGGGCATGAACATTCATTGGTTGCTGACTGAACAAAGGAAGATCGAAATGCAAGCTTGCAGATGATCATAAGTAAAGGGCGGGTTTTAATTGCACAAAATGATTGGAGAAATCCTGCATCCATCACCATCCATCAGACGTTTGTCGCGTCACCAGAAGACTGAGTTATGGCATTGTGAAAGGGTCAAAAAACATTTAATACAATGAAACATATACATGAATAAGTTGTTTAAAGATCAGATCAATACCATGCATTTATAAAACAGTTTTCATTTCATGACGACACTTCCAGCAGAGCCCTCACTGGAGATCCACAATAAGCGACAAGCTTTCACTCCGGATCTCTTCTGATCCCACCAGACATTTTCCAGGCATCTCAGAGCGTGATGGCTGACCTGTGATCAGGTTCACTGTAGCCGGTGGGAGGCCTGATCTTACATCAGAAGTCCTGCACCAAATCCAATGGCTGCGTTTCTTTCCCAGGCTCCCTCCTGGGTGGTGAGCCCCAGTCTTGATTGAGGGATCAATGGAGGG
>JAUZSZ010000120.1:6837062-6855919 GCA_034780575.1 Labeobarbus marequensis | reverse complement strand
ATGATTTAAGGCATCATATCTGTATCTCAAACGGTGCAGGACAAAGTACACTCTGAAAAAGTCTAACACTTAGCGTTATGAAAACATATGGGTGATAGCAGCGGTGACGCCGTCTTAGCAAACACCACTAATAATTGACAAAGCGGGGTGTACAGCAGCTGCACAGCCGGAGGAACGGAGGCATAACATCAGAGGGCGGTGATTTCCAGAGAAAACTGGAATGATGGCTGCAGTCGACATTTCAAAGGTCAAGGCATCGCAGCAAACCAAAGGAACATTTTTGTAAGCTTTGCCCACACCACAGGGAATGGTTAACAAACAAAAGGCCCACGCTCCCCCAGGACCCAGACAGGATCCAACAGCAAAACCACACAGATCCTGCATCTGTCTTTTAGCGACAATGTGCGAATAAAACAACAAACAAAAACAGAACACCAGGGCCGGTTTCCTCCAGAACTGCACTAAACCAAATGCAGACTCATTTCTCCCATCGACCTCTCACTCGCCGAGGGCCAGATTAGGGTTCCTCGCAACCCTGACCCTATGGAGAGAGAGAGAGAGAGAGAATTTTGGATTTGCTTGGGTAGATTTGCACAAAGCCTGCTCCATGGGACACCGCAGGAAATGCGCGATTACAGTGTGTTTTTGCGCTTTCTCAAACATCCTTGTTTGTTTGGCATACACGGAGGCTAGTCACAAATGTAATGAGGAGAAATGCATGTTGACAACACATCTCAGAGCCTTTGCATGGTGACTCACCCAATCTGGATCGGTTATGTCAACAGACAAAGCGGGCAGCGCAGAGACCTGTCCCTCTTCTGCACGCCCCTCTTATTTTAGCTCTTGTATCATATATGCAGCATAGAAAAACAACAAGAGCTGGGCCGTACCGGACCAACTGCATTCCACAGCTTATGCGCTTTTACCAGACAAGGTACCTGCATTCCCCTGAAATTCATCATGTCGTTTCATCAAAACCACAAACTATCATTCTTCATTCTTTAGATAACTTCTTTTGACAACACCATATGGTGTCTAGTAGAGCTAGTATGTTGCTGCACAACCCTGACCGTGTTTTGATTTCTGCTGTCAATGAGTGTCGAGGATAAGGAAAACTTTTTAAGAATGTCATTTAAAACATGTATTCATGTTGGTTTCATATGGTTTTGAAAATCATTTAATGAATTGAGTGTCACGTGGTGTAACTGCCAGTGTTGTTACTGCTAACTAAAACCAAAGAAAATCATTACCTTAGTTGAAATAAACCTGAAATAAAATTAGATGAAAAACTAAAATGATAATTAGAAATGTTGCCATGGTAACGGACTGAAATGAAATGGGTTTAAGCGGAAGTACTAATAATACTAAAACTAAAAGAAATATATGTTTAAAGCTGCATAGAAATATAAAAAGTAAAACAAAAGCAAATACAAAATGGTTAAATTAAAATAAAAAAAAATAAAAAAGCTATTAAAAACGTTAAACGTTATTTTCAAATTCCAGTTTTTGAATTAGATTTTTTGAAATATCATAAAATATTAATTCATAAATCCCATTGAGTCTCGGGGGAGTTGCACCAGACAATTAACAGCCTGAACTAACCTCGCCTTCCCATAAAAGGTTTATTATTTTAAGAAACTTATTGACCTTGACACAAAGTTATGAGGGTTTGCAGGGGTCCTTTCTATGATATAATTTCCTGTTTTACATTTGTTCCTGTTTTTGTTATGTTACACCACATGACTTTGATTGATTTGATTGAAATGAAATCAAGAGCATCATTTTTATTATTACTAAAGTATTTTTTCAGGCCTTTTCTCAGCCTTTTCTTCCTTATATCATGGCAATTGCATCACCCTCATATTTTTGACTTGATGTCATAAAAATAAATTTTAAAATAGGAGAATTGCTCATAGAAGAAAATAGATCAGGACTCGCCATGCGTGGAAACTCTTATTGGTTTTCAACAAAGCTTATCATCTTAGGGTAGGTTTTCGGTTTATAGACACTCATTTCCCTTCTGAACAGTTTTTAATTATGCTTGCACTTCACAGCTGATTCTCCAGATAAAGCTCAATCTCTAAGCCAACATAAAACAAGGCCCTAAATACTGATTCAAGATACATATAGATCCACAAAAGGTGCAATAACTCTCCCGTCACGTCTTAAATTTAATAACTTTAATAAATACAGTGGGAGTGAGGTTGAGAGTGCTCCTGACATTTGAAGTAGTTGTTCTTTGTGGTCTAGTAGTCCCTGAAGCAAAGGTCGTGACATTCCTATGTGTCGCCTTGGATCCTGACAAGCCATCTGCTTGACACCGTGGTCGACTACAATCGTTTTTAAATACTACACTTGGAGCAAGAGATCAAAATATCAGAGACAGACCCCAAAGAGGCAACAAATCAAGCTTTCGCTGTACAAAAGCAGCTAACATTTTGAAAAACTAAGCCGGTGTAGTGATCCGACAGCTCTGGAGCTTTCAATTTCCAGCCAGATTGCACAGATAACCGTTTAGCAACTGGAAGTAGAACTAAATAAACACAAATCTATTCCCTCTTGTGAGAAGCCATATGGAAGTGCTGAAATAAAGTGAAAGCCCTTTTTCCGCCAGCCTGAGAAGCACTTGACTTGCTGTCTCATATGAATCTCATCCATCTTCCCGGCCATGACGCTGCTCGTTTTATAGCTCCTTTCCCGCTTGCCGGCGATAGCTAAGTGTGACCAAGATGACAAGCCGTTGCAGGGGCGCTCGATAACACCAGGCCCAGCACCTTTAAACAACGCTGCACTTACTCATGAGCGAGCGGCCGGCACTGTCGCCAGATAAAGAAAGAGCTGGCCAGATAAAAAACGCTCCCAGATGGTTCTCTTATTGCATGATGTAAGGAGATGTGTTTGTCATTATGCAGCAAGACACCTCAAAAAAGAATGACCAATATATTAGCATAACTCTTTCCCAACACTGTCATCATGTCAAGTTTTGCTTTAAAAAAAATCATTACTTACTATGCTTCAGCTTGCAAATAATATTTTGATATATTTATGCTCTATATTTGTATATGAGTAGTATAGAAGCAGCTTTTGAGTTACAATGAAATATATATATATATATATATATATATATATATATATATATATAGTTGTATGATATGTTACTTATAAAGTGCTATATAAGTAATAAATGAGGTAATATTATTCTAATATGGTTTTATATTTATTTTATTGGCTTTTATAACAGTTATCTGTATAAATTATAAAACACTATTATGACAAGGTAATGTTTAATTATATTATATATATTTATTACATTTTATATTATCATCTCACACATGGATCGGAATTTTCTATAATGTATTTATATAATAAAAAATACATATATGTCTTAATATATAATTATCATCAAACAAACATTATAATTCATATTCTCAAGGATTAAAGATTAAATGGAAAAAAAAGAAAAATAAGGTGGCGATATGCACTAAGCATGTAAACGACCATTGAACAAAAGAAGAAAGCATTGCACGCTTTTTCTTAGCATCCATTTCCATTGTGACTCATCGATTCGTCACTCTGTTGAGAATGTTTTTACCAGGAACACACTCGGAGTTGAATGAACTTACTCCCAGACGCAAGGTTTGGGGTAAATCAATCGAAAGTTCAGGGTTTAGCTGACGGTAAGTTAACCGTGCTTTCTGGAATACACCCCAGGTTTTTAGGCTGCTAATTAAAGTATTGTCGCAAAAATATCAAAACTAAAATTAAAAATAAAAATAATAATAAAATGGATACATTTGTCAACTATTCAGCTGTCCAGATGATTAGTGACCCATCCCTAACCAAATTGAACAGGGCCTCCTTAAGACCTTAAGACTAGTTACACCGCTGACTTGTTGATTTTGCTACGTAGTTTATGTAATTATATTACAATTCTAGTAAATATGTAGTCACATTGAATTAGTTTAAGTAGTTTTTTGTTGGTCAACCTGGGAAATTCACACAATCTACTTGCAAAATCTGCATGGGGAAACCTTTCACACTCGTGCATGCATTCCTGTTGAAATGACTAGATTTCAACCACAAAAATTTGCCGAACAACAGTAAATCAGACCAAAACTCAAAGCGGCTTAGAGACCTGTGCAACAGTTGTGTGTATTACTCAGACTGCCTCTTCTCTTTCCAAGCCTAATTTTATTCAAACACTGTCTGCCTCCGAGGTCATTTCAAGATGGCCAATTGCTTCACTCCACCCTTGTGGTGACTGAATTCGCTCAGTAAGCACTGGGCAGTGTTAAAGGCCACTGCAATGGCAACGAAGTTTCTGCGAGCAGACAGCCTCATCTAATAGCTTCTGACAAGGTGCTGGCCTTCCGGCACCCTGGGCGCCTGGCGGAGTTAAAGCACAGACGTACAGAGATGGGAAGAGGGAAGTGTGATTAGAGGACCACTGCAGGAACTCATGATAGCATCATGCCTTCACTCGTTCACACATTTGGGCATTTTCAAACCCTCTTCTCTCATGACTGCTCATCTTCTCGTGATTAAACCTGCCATATCTAATTATACGTTACACTGCAACGACTCTCTCCCTCCATTTCTGCCTGGCAGGTGGAAATGCAAGTCTCAGTTTAAGCTATAAAAGCGTTTATAAATGGTAAATGTAATGTAATTTCTTTTTATCTGATGAAGTCATAATCAGCAAGGTTCACTTGCGAACGCCTGCTTGTGCTCTTTGGAGCTCTACTCGCACACATCAATGACGTACTAGAGAGTCAATGATAAAAAGTAAAAGAAAAAAACCTTTTAAAAATCTAAGTTTTTAGATTATGAAAAACTTGAAAGTTTTGAAAAACTTACAATTCCATATTTAAGAAAAGTTAATATGTGGTGTAACATTAATAAAAAACTACCAAATTATTATAATATGCTGATTATTTTAAGAAGCATTTCCATTTCTAAAAACATTATTATTAATGCTGAAAGTTGTGCTGCTTAATATCTTTGTGGAAATAGTGATACATTTTTATTTATTTTTTTATTTATTTATTTTTTGTCAGGATTCTTTAATAAATAAAACGTTCAAAAGAACTGCATGTATTTTTATTTTAATGTTTCATAATTTTTGTAACATTAAAATTTGTATAAAAACTATATTCGTATAAAATACTTTAGTGTCACATATCATGAATTTAATGTGTCCTTGCTGAATAAATAGGTTTTTTTTTTTTCTTCACACAAAAAAATTTAAATTAAACTGATCCCAATTTTTTTTTTTTTTACGGTGGTAGAAGTAGTAGTAGTAGTATTTTTATAAATATCATGAATTATTAATTTATAAATGTCATTAAGATTTAGAGAAGTCACACAATATGGAATTTTACAACATGAGATATATATATATATAGCCTTATTTTATATAAAAAGGTGAAATTATATATTTTAAGAGCACTGTTGACCTTGACAGAGTCTTTTATATTCTGCATTTTCTGCATGTTGGTTGGACCACATGACTTTGTTGGTCACACCAAATGACACCAAATGACACCAGGTTTTCAAATGAATAATACAAGATAAAGCCTACTTAAACACCTCAGGTTTACATTCTTTTAATAACATTATTTCTACAGTATATCAGTTGCACCACCCTGACATATGCGATAACATAATACAGAGACAAACCACGTTCATTATAGAAGACTGTAATTAAGCCATAGTGTAAACTGCATTTTTACTCTATGTTTGTAAGAAAAGCACATCGTTGACCCATAAAATGGATGCCAAACGAAGCACACGTTTTTAATTTTGATGATCCGTTGACCGTTAGCAAATTATAGTCGAAGGAACAGAGGTATGTAATAATGTTCATCCCCCACAGAGAGGCCTAACATCCAGCTAAGCCCTTTCATACGGCAGTCTACAACCCTTCTCTCCTTGTTTTTTCACTTACCCCCTACCAGGGGCATCTCTGGTGGACATCCTGCAGGAAACGGAGCGCAGCTGAAGGAAAGAGGGGAATCCCAACAATCGCAAAGTAGCGACAAAAACTGGAAGGGCAACTCCAGAGGAAACGGAGGCTGAAAAGTCAAACAAAGAAGGGAGACCGAAAAAAAAGTCTTTTTGGAAGTCACATGCCGAGTGTTTTCTTCCCTATAATATAAAAACAGAAAACACTGGAGACACCAAAACATGTCATAAAGCAAAAAACTGTGGCGAGTGGGAGGAGGCCGTGGCAACAATCCACTCGTATTTCTCTGCCTTGGTGTGAACCAAACACTCACATACCCAAAGCCCAGAAATACAGACGCAAGGAGAAATAGCTTCAGTTTGGCAGGAGGCCGCCATGTCTTTGGGAGGTGAAATTCCTGAATGTTACAGAAAGTTCTTCCTGTGGGCCATCTTTGCTCTGTTTCTGCCCGTCTCTCTCTCGTTTCGCAGATACTCTCATCTGTAGGTAAAATGCTGAGTCACCGAGAGCTGCATTCAAGGCCACAGGAGTGGCTGGAGACCGCAGAGAGACTGATTATTGACAGAATGTACATTGCTGATTCACACAAGCCAATACAGTTTCTGGGAACAGTCACCTGGGAAAGGGTTGGGAGGCTGCTTTATGAATATATAACGCTACCAAACCATTTCATGAGAGCTTTTGTACATTGATGCCTACACTTGGGCTGCATCCAAAATTGCAAACTTCCTTACTAGATAGCAAAACAGTAGTAAATCTGAATTCATAGTATTCATAAAACAGCAGGCGAAAAGTTCCCGAATGACATGCTATTTCGGTGAGCTTCTAAAGTGCTCATCCAATGGATATTTATTGTATTTATATATTTTTGTATATGAAAAACTGTATTGTATGTATGAGCTCAACACACATGAATGCCATGACAAACTCATAATTATGAGTAGTAAACTCTTTAAAGCCCAGAGTTTCAGAGCTGAGGGTTTGAAAATGTGACCATAAATGCAGTGCAATTTGTCAAAATAAATTTTATATAAAATACAATTTTTATTATTTGTTTTTAAGTTTGCAATACAACTAGCTAAGTTGCATGTGCAAAATATGATACAATATAACTGGATTTAGAGCACATTCATAAATTAAATAAAAACATAAGATGCACATTATTTATGAATTTGTAGAAGTAGAATTAAAAAATATTGTTGAATTTGTTGTAGAAAAGGTATATAGCCATCTTGCACAGACCAAACTCATTTGATGTATTATTACGACTTCCCAAATTGTAAATACAAACTTTTAACCAGATTTAAGATTTAAACCAATACTACACACATTCTTTCAATATAGAACATTTTTTTGGAAGTATGCATTTATTTAAAAGTAGGCCTCCTTACTCAGAGAGGTGAGAAGAACTGAATTTCATCTGAATCACTATAAAGCTTTTTTGAAACAATCTGTATTAAGCGCTATACAAATAAAGGTTTAGGACAATTTAGGACACAGCCTAGGAAACTAAAGCAGAACTGCTGATAGCAAAGGTCACAAAAGAACATCCAGGAACTTCATCACTATGGAAACCATTCTTTAAAACAATGTGACAGGCCATTGTTGCAAAGTGCTATAGCGGGCGATTCGAAACTCTGACAATAGATAGCTGCCCGCTGTAGATACGAGGGTTGCCACCCACCCGCCCTCAAAACCCACGACAATGTGTTCATTTCTCTTGAACGCAAATGAAACTTCTAATTGGAGTCATTTTCTTATCAATTCCAGGACATCTAGACTCTACCGGGGGTTTCTGAGTAATTTGCAACCATGTTTAATGCAGCATTTCTTACCCCACAGAGACTCTCTTATTGTTGCCCACTATGATCAAATGCCTCATGTCAAGAAAAACAACAAAGGGGGGAGTGTTAGGAGATTTCCTCATGGAAATTTGAATACTCATTAGAAAATGCCAGTTTCCTTTCCTTGTAATCCAGACTCAAACAAGGCAGCAATTCAGAGCAGAAGTGGTGTAATCTAGGGAACGCATGCTAAACCAGCTATAATTAGCTCTTTACATTATCAAACACAACCCAATTCTCAACCCAATTCATGCTCACTTTTTCCTTCACATCAAACAAAGGCCTACTCAAAAAGCATCCAGGGTTTCATTCTTGCGGAAAATGGCCGCAAAACAACGACTGCCTGCGTTAATATGACTTTTAGGTCACTCTGAGAAACATAACAATCCTGTGGAAACTAAGACTGTGTCACAGTGCCATAGCTGGTCAATGCTTGTAGCGGCCACATCTCAGCCATCTGCTTGTTTTCCATACAAACACAAAGACTCTGCAGCCTAAATAAAGCTCAGATTCCTCTGTAAGAAAGCAGACATCGGAACCAAATACTGTTTACGATAAACAATCTTAGGATATAATTAACACAAGGACATGACTACATTTTTACAATAGAAAGTGGCACTTGACTGTGCAAAGTCACTGCTAGCAGGCTAGAGTGTTGAGGTAGTTTGCCATGTAGTGAAACATCAGCAACACAAAGTATTTAGCCAAAAATTCAAAACATAGTTTTCGGGCTCAGAGGGCCGAAATTATTAACCAAGATAGTAATACTTCTCTGATGACTCATTCTGACTATGTCATCGTCTATCTCACGAGCTAAGATGGTTAAATATATCAGCATTGTGGACCCGCTTCACAACTACCAAAAATAGTAGAGTAGCAATACCTACAATTTGTAAAATGTGACAAATTTTAAATTTCTTCCACTGAAATATCAAGAGGCGGCATATTGCAAGAAAACTATACTATGGACAGCATACTGCGCTCGATTATTCAATTATCTAAATTTAATTACAAAAAGCATTATTTTCAGTTTAAATTATATACGTAATAACTTTCATTTCGTTAAATTTTATTTTGGTCCATAATTATTGCAAAGGTTTTGTTATGTGGTTACTAAGGCGTTCAGATTGGTTTAAAAATTAGCTATAAGCTAAGCTAAAAGAAAGCTTAACAAAGTAGCTAGTTATAAAACAAAATACATAGCAAAAGTAACATTCTACATTTAAACTTCATGTTCATTAATGTGAAATCAAAAAACTGATTTACTGAAAAGAACTAACAAAACAAAAAATGATTTGTTCTCAAATCATACATCACTAGTTCCATTTATTAACTGCTGCCAGAAAAAAAAAAACCAACGCACAACTTGATTTTGTACATACTGCTTGATTAAAATGAAAATTATCAGACTAAATTTTTAAATACTAAAACAGGTTTGCCACTAAAAACCTACATTATTTCAAAACTAGCAATGCTACTACAGAGAAACGTATCTTTGCTATTTGTAGCAACACTATACACCCAACATTGTTTCAGGGTGGTTGCTAAGACTAAAGGTTTGTTTAAATCCAAACCCTGTGAGTATGAGCAATAGTGATAGTGATGCTTGCCTTAGCAAGCTCAACTAATTATTCAGTCGTGACATGCTGAATTCAAGGAGAAAATGGAACTGGAAAAATAAATGAGAAGGATTAAATTACCAATCACCCTTTCTGCAGTGTTTGGCAAGTGGACGGGTCTTATGGGCCAGACATTTGGCAGATGAACAGTGGCTTGCGCCGAAGGCACAGCAAAAGGGCTTAGATAGATCACAGACGCTTCTGTTCGTGCAAATCACACATATATTAGCAAAGGTGGAAAGCATTTAGAGGGTGTGCTCGTCCAGCAAATGTCCCCATTAATACTAATGTCAAGTACAAATGACGAAATATCACGCTTATTATGGCCAAATCTACCGCTGCGGCTCCAAAATAACGCATACGATGCCTGCTCTGGACTGCATAGATGGTGACTGGCTCACGTCAGCTGAAATATATATTCGAGATAAGGTGAACAGGGCTGAGGAATGAGAGATTAAACTCTCATAAGCCCATGACGTTTATCAAGCGCTTCCATCAGCCGGCTCGAAATGTTTGTGAATTTCTGGGAAAGCAAAGCCGCTCCTACAACAGATTGCAATCACGTCTCTCTCTGACTTCTGTCTACCTGTTCAAAGTTATGGAGACAAGACACAACAACAAATCACTTCAGTTCCAGCACTGAATTCCAAAGCAGTCATGGGGAAAACTCATCCAAAAATGGCAATTTGACACACTCTCATGATTTTCCAAACATCCTTGCGTCCAGCAAAGCAGTTATCAAGCAGAATGTCCAGGCTGCTCTTTTCAATTCAATGAAAGTATGTAGCCATAATGGTTTGGAACGACTTGAGAGTGAGTAAATGACAGAATTATCATTTTGGGTGATCTATCTCCTTAAAAAAAAACACTCATTGTGAAACCATCAACAAACTCAACATTTAACCTTTACTCAGAGCACATGCAAGGGGAGAAGAAACATGGCAGTTGTGCTTGAAGCCCAAAGAGTTTGATTACGTTGAATCCTCCTGCATTCTTCACATTTCAGCCTAAGGGACTCGGAGGGGTCGTGGGGTCTGCGTTCAGAAATGAAAGATCATAGGAAAGAACACATGCTTCAGCTGAACATTTTAGAGTCTCTAAAGTTCTGGCTTTGTAACAGGAAGGCAGTGTAACAAGTATGAGCTTTATTAAGCATGTACAGGAATACAAGAACATGCCATCCAAGTACGCTGTTTAGAGGAATGTACTTCCAGCAAGCCACCAAAAGAGAATCAATTGCCACCTCTGATGATAAGCACTCACGAGTGATATTTGCTCACAGACAACCAAGTAAATGAACAGAATGTCTCATTTACTGACTCTTTGTGCAATTTATCTGGCACAAATATCTTAAAGGGTTTGTTCACCCAAGAATTCCGTCATTTACTAACTTTTGCTTCGATCCAAAACTGTATGACTGACACAAAAAGACAAAAAGCTATTTTAAAGAATGATATGGTCCAAACAATACTGGACCCCATTGGCTTTCATTTCAAACTCATATCCAACCCAAACTCATAAGAAAATGTATTCGGTGCACTATTTGGAGATGGTGATTTCGTACAAAGTCATTTGTATCGTATGTATAATTTTTAGAAAAAAATGTAACTAAGTGTAACTGTCAGTTGGGCGCAAACAGATTGAAAACGTAAAAATGAGATACAATTTAGCCACTAAATGTAAAAACGTAAAATAGTTACGAATGGCATTTGGAGTGTGTTGAACACCTTTTGTGTTCCACAGACGAAAGAAAGTCTGGTTTGGAATGACATGATGGTGAGTAAATGATAACAGCGTTTTAATTTTAGGATGAACTATCCCTTTAAATGTCCTGTAAAAGTGCCAAATAATAACTGAAATGAGTTTTTCTGCCAATACTCCGATGGGAAATGGCCCCAGAGTTTGACTGAACAGACATTCCAACCCTTATCGTTCATTCCTGATTTGATGAACTTTCACCTGCATGACTTTATCTGAGGAATACCGACTCATATTTACTCAATCATGGATCCTCAACGTCTGACTTGTGCACTCACTGATATTCTTGTGTATCTTCCAAGCTGCATCAAGTCTTCCCTGAAGAAATATCAGTTTGATTCAATTGATATTACCTTGTCAAGGGGGGTTAAAACTGATGCCCCGCATACAGGAAATCAACACATCACTAAAAGGTTTCAGCTAAGGACCACAGTCTAATCTATTGCACATGTGATGTTGAGCAATAGAACTGCAGTCATCAAGCACAGAGACACCAATTTGAAATATTTACGACAGTTAGATAAAGAATAATCTGAAAAGGATTGGCAAGCGTATCTTGTGTACTGATATAAATATATCAGCCATGCAGGTCAATTAATAGGAAACTTATTAATAGGATATTTAGTAATTCTGACATCTGCATTGGCCAATTAAAATATGTATATATAATATAAACAGCCTAATGTAAGCAGCCTTATTTTAGACAATAACTCAACTTCACTATAGGAATTTTTTGAAATATCAAAAATGAATCAGCTACTTCTACTTCTTAAACTACATCTATTAATCAGCCAGATAATTGGCCAATTAATTGCCTTACAATTTGCTAGTTCCTACTGCAAAACACTGTAACATCTGGGGTCTGAAAACCCAGGGGTCTGAGTGGGTTGTATCTCACACAATCTGATGTAACTTCAGCCCACGACGATATACATGACATAAATGAACATAACAGACTCGCACTGTTAGCTTCTCTGTTCACATTGAACTATCGTGCAGTAGGTCAGGAATGGGCTTCAAACCAGTTCCCCAGCCTGTTCTGAATGTACAGGGAGTAGGTCACTACCAGCTGTTTTTGGAACGCCACCAGCTAGAGGATTATTCAACCAAAGTCAACCCTTCCTGTACTCTTTTCTCTCTGTAACACAAAATGTCATTTAGCACCAAAGCACAATGTTAAAATCAGAGAACAACTGGACAATACTGCCATACATCAAAAGCAATGTTCCAAAAAGATTAATAATAACCACTTTTACATGCGCAACATTTTCCGATCAAGGTCTAGGCTTATATTTTGGTTAACGCTTAATTCTGAAAAAGGTGTTTATAAAGTAATCTTCATGATCCAAGTCAAGCGCATTCTTTTATTAAAATATCCGACAGGCCATTTACTATTATAGTCATTTTATACCGTAATTAATTAATTCAATATTTCAATAACAAAAAATGTGATTTTAAAAAAAAAAGTGATATTACATTTCTGTGGATGTGAAGAATTTGTTGGATATTATGAATAAGTGACTCAAAACTCTGTTTAATTATCCGGAATTGTGGCGTAATCCAGTTATGGCATTCATTCTAATGTTTACATGAGTCTTACATAAACAGAACATGATCAAACTCTGAATATTGTTGCGAATATATAAACCACTGTATCAGATCTGAGTCAAAGCGTCAGTGCTTTACTTGGGTGATGCCAGACAATCCTTCACCCATCTCACTTTACACCAAACCCAGCAACGATTATGATTTTACTGGCTTTGGTTGTTATAAACCATTTACCAGAAATTATTTTTAAAGATGTAACCTTAAAGCAACCTTGCATTTGCCACATACTGCCTGGCAGCTGTAAGACTGGGTTTCTGAGCACAGATATGAGAACACGTTTAAAGGCAATGTAACAAACTCCTGACCTTGGTGAAGGAATATGAAACACATAATATCACATGGAAACCAGTTTTAGTTATATCGAATAACAGCCCTCTAGTTTCCCCTCAATAAACAGCTCAAGTTTGCATGGCCGCAAAGCAGTTTGCTTACAGGATCCCATGGAATTAGGAAATGTTAGATGAAGGAAAAGAAAAGGACTGGTGCATACCACAGCATGCCTCCCTCTCTCTTCTCTTTCACTCCTTTATCTGCAGCAGCAGAAACCGGCTCAGAAATTCATCAAGATGAGGAATAACAACAATACTAGTCCAGCAGTAGTCCCATAAACATCGGCGTTCCGCTTCTGCAGCTGTCCGGTCGCAATTCAGTGACTGATTGTATTCTGAAAGTTTTCAACAATCTGATGTGTGCTTCTCTTCCCAAACGCAGCACAAAAGACAAAAAGCATCGAGGAAAAACCAGACTGGAAGATCAGATCACTGTTTCTTGTTGGAAAGGAGGAGGGGGCGTTGAAAGGAGAGACAGAGAGAGGGAAAAACAGCTTTGTATCGCTGTGTCTTCCCTTGGGTTCACCACGTTGTTTTTGAGCACTTATAATTTCCTTTGTTGTGTCCAAAACATCTCGAGTTGTTCATGTTTATCACGCGTTTCAGCCGTCAACCACGCGCTCTGCGCGGAACAGCGCCAGTCTCCAGCGGAAAAAAGGACTTCTCCCAGCATAAAGGCGAAATTCAGCGCGTGTGGATGTGTGTGTTAATGTGTTTTTTCAGATTCCCGGTAATGGCGGCCCTTCTCTTGTTCTCGGTCTCTCCTCCCTCCTCTGTCGTCTCGCGCATGGACACAATTACCGCACGCGAGCGAACTCGCCATAACGCCAGCATACATAACTAAAGATGCTGTTATTAGGACGGGTGTTATAATTGTGTTTTTTTCTTATGAAAACAAATATGATGTTAGTCAGTAACAAATATTCTCAATCTCAGCAGCTGTAAGGTTTTGAGTCAAAAGTCAAGGCAAAACATATGTTGATTTATCAAATTATCAAATAATAAATAAAAAAATGACATCAAATCATTCAAAAAGTTACAAATATTTTTGTACAAAAGTATCTAATGAAGGATTTATTTATTTATTTATTTGGCTTTTAACTGAAAGGTTGAACTGCGTTACGAGGACAAGGGTATTTAATAAAGTTATTACCATAGTAAGTATAATTTACTAAAACTAAACTAAAAATTTTAAATGAAATATAAATATTATATGAAAAACATTAAGAAAAGTTTAATTTTACTAGTAAAATTTTAAAAGAATAAAAATGACAAAAGCACATACCAAAGTTACTAAAAACCAAACTAAAATTAAAACAGAAAATGTAAAAATAAAAGCTAATGAATGATTTTAATAAAAAATATAAGTATTACAGAAATAATACTACACTATAGCAGCACTATATAAATAATACTAAAATAACGTTGGTTGTCACATGGTTGGACACATTACATTGTTTTACTGTTTAACATTGGATGAAATGCCTATAATATGCTATTTAACTGTGACAACTTACCCCAATGGTGTGCCAATAAAACCTAGCCTACTTGAAGAATTATTTATTGGGGGAAAATTATATATATATATATATATATATATATAATTATATATTATTTTCCCCCAATAAATATTTCTTCAAGTAGGCTCATATATTCTTCAAGTATGTTCATATATATGCTTGTCACTTTTCTATGACATTTTTGATTAAGGTTGACCCCATAACACAATATAATAAAGTTTCCCATGACTCTCCCTATATAGATAGTTTTTTCATGTTGTGTAGCCTTGTTACATTTTTCCCTCAGTTTTAAATCCTATTGTCGAGGTGATGAAATGTAGATTTGTCTCCACATACTGTTGTTTCTGTTCAGTTCTAACAATCTCACCATCATATTGTGAGTTCAATCAGAGAGAGTCACTTGGGGTAAAAGTTTAATAAAAAGTTATCATGCTTTCTGTTTTTATCTAGAAATAGTCCTACAAAACTATATATATGCAGTGTGGTTTTAATATTACAGAAACAAAAGCTAAATCCAGTTATTTGCAGTTGGTATTTATCATGACACAGTTAAAAAAAAAACAGCAGTCTTCCACACAGTGCTTTCGGTGAAGTGAAGAAACTGCGAAGGTCTCTGCTCCCACCTCTAGACTGCAGCTGAAATATTTCCAAGTCCCAAGGGCCACCACATTCTTCGCTCTCACAGTTGTGCAATCTCTTAACAATCAGAGCCCCAACCCCCTTCTGACTATGTGCAGAGACCCTGTCCAAGTTATCTGGACAATGTTCTGCAGTAGACAAACTTACTACCCTTAAAAAATCTCAAGTACAGAACAAAGGTGTGGTGATGTAACACAGATCTGATTCTCCATTTTATGTGATGTATCCAGAAATATGGCAAGAAATGCGTAAAAGGATATGATGCATGTTTTCAGACTGAACTCACACTGCAGGGGCTGCTGTCCAGATGCTATTGTTTTTAATGTGTATAGATAAGCTGCTGGAATGAGCCTCACAAAAAAGACAAATTAGAGTAAAATTACACTCAAGCATCATCCCTCATTATGTCTTCTTATATAAAAGTTAAATAATAATAATAATAATAATAATAATAATAATACCTTAATAAGTAGCATTATTGTTAATACATTTTTGACTGAACTGACCATTTGCATTTTAACAATTATACAAAAAAATAAAAAATAAATAAATAAATAAAATTATAGAAATAGAGAGAGAGAGAAAACGTATTGAAAGTCATTTAAAAATAAAATAAATAAACGTATAAATGTATTATAAATAGATGTATAAAAATGACTTCAGCAATAAAACAAACAAACAAAGAAAAATATTTAACATATGACATTTCAAATGGTCAAATGTGGTACAATAGCTATATATTTATTTTTAAAGCTATTTGTGTATCCCTGGTTCTGTAAAGGTTGAATCCCCCGAAATGAATGTTCATAAAACCTGTCATCAATATTAATTTTACGCTTTGCAGATCTTCCATTAAATATGAAGTTTTTTTACGATAAATATATATTAATTTAGAAACTAACCCAAAGCAAAAGTCACATCAAACATCTATAATCGTTTAATCTTACCTTTAAGTCATGTGCTATCCTTGACAGTTCAACCCCGGTGTAAGACTGTAATTGTAGTACGGTAGGGCACATTCTCCTGATACACTTGTATGTTACCAGCTAGCTTAGAAAACTACAATACCCATCATTCCTAGCACCAACGGCCTCTGCTCGCATCCTGTCCGGTGAAGATAGCGAGCGGCTACAGAACCAAACCCAGTCTGAGGCTGCTGAATTTCGTAATTAAATCAATTAAACATTGATTGAAATAACCCAGACCACCGTGAACGATAAATACCGAGCACAATGGTAAGTGCAGATGCCTATTTTTGCTTGTTGCAATCACTTAATTTGAGTAGTTCGACAGTCTGTTCTTCTCAGCTAGCAGGCTAGTGTGATAGATGTCGATTATAACAACACGACCAAGGTCATAAATCAAACTATATAGACATATAGTGTTGATCATAGTATCCAGAAGAAAAAAATAATCTGCCTTTTATTATTCTATTTCGGGTCAAAAAAGAAATAGCGCTGAATGAATGAATGAAGCTAAATGCTCATGGCTAACGTTAGTTATTTGATGCAAGCGTTGTATAATTTATCTGTTATGTATCAATAATGTGTTCATATAAATGATACAGTACATAATGCATTTATAATGGCAGCTCATGCATCTTGAGCTATTAAAATTGTTCAATGCGTTGCCATTATTCATACATAAAAGCATGTGACATGTTCTCTGTGAATGATATTGGATGATTTGTGAGAATTAGGTCTAAATTTTCTCCTGTTGTTGTTGTGCAGATCCGCTTTATCCTCATCCAGAATCGGGCAGGGAAGACCAGGCTGGCCAAGTGGTACATGCAGTTTGATGATGATGAGAAGCAGAAGCTGATTGAAGAGGTTCATGCCGTTGTGACAGTCCGTGATGCCAAACACACCAACTTTGTAGAGGTACAAAGTTAACTTTTAACATTTTATACTTGCTGTGGTTCAGAGGTCGGTATGAATTACTCGGCCTTGTCCTTGGCATCAAAAAGTTATCCACCTTATTCCTAAACGTGGAAGTAAGCCTATGGGCGAGACTTCCGGTTCATTAGCCGCTATAGGGAAATAATCTCTTTTAAAACTAAATTTGATCAAGATGTCGCATAGGTCATACAAGGACCCTACTCAATGCATGTTTTGCAAGGTTCCTCTTTCTGTCAAACATATTTTATTGGACTGTCCAGCTTTTAATATATGTAGAAAACTCTTTTATGAAGTGAACTTACTTAAAGAGTAACTCAGTATAATTTTGCCAGAAAAAGTTTTAGAATTTTTATCACGTTAATGTAAAAAATCTAGTGTAACATAACTTGTGTTTGATTGTTTGCTGGTTTTTATTGTATTTGTTGTACTTGTATTTTTTAAAATAGTTTTTTCCATGAAAATAGCGTAAGATGCTGACATGGCATTAAATATATATATATACTACTACCACCAATCTGCAGTATCCAGCAGCAAAACGAGCGGTTTTGTACAGCTAAAAATTGGTAGAAGCGAATGAGACCTGAAGCAAGACCCATATAATTTACAAATAGCTACACCCATTTTTACAGGAAGAATAAGGTGGATAAGTATTCAGTTTTAGAATTTTTAAAATATGATTATAGTCTTTGTAGGATTGGTATGTAGTATGCACATCACACACGTCATGTTGTTTTAAAGGTGTTATCCAGGAAATGTACAGATCAGTTTGTTTAATATTCAAATCAAGGTGTTTATGGTCTTACACGTTATACATTGTTTTGCAGTTCAGAAACTTCAAGATCATTTACAGGCGGTACGCTGGCCTGTACTTCTGCATCTGTGTGGATGTGACAGACAATAACCTGGCTTACCTGGAAGCTATTCACAACTTTGTTGAGGTAAATAAAAAGCTAGCTTTAAAAAAAATAGTTCACCCAAAAATGTGGGCCATCCAAGATGTAGATGAGATTGCATATTTGGATAAATTTAGCATTACATCACTCGTTCACCAATGGATCCTCTGCAATGAATGGGTGCCGTCAGAATGAGGTTCCAAACATCTGATAAAAACACCAGTAATACTCAAGTAATCCACACCACTCCAATCCATCAATTAACATCTTGTGAAGCAAAAAGCTGCATGTTGGTAATAAACAAATCATCATGTCGTTGTAAATGGTGCTTGATCTGTGCATGTTTTTTTTTCTTGATTCAGACGAGACAACTTTTTCACTGGAGAAAGCAGTATTATGTAGAGAGAACTGATAGTTTAAGTTAAAAATGTGTTAATGGTGGATATGTTTATTCCAAACACACACAATGCATACACATTAATTGATGGACTGGAGTCGTGTGGATTATTGTGATGTTTTTATCCACTTATTATATATAATTATTATTCTTATATATTATACAAAAGTTTTTGGACAGTAAGATTTTTAATATTTTTTTAAAGAAGTCTCTTCTGCTCCCCAAGCCTGCATTTATTTGATCCAAAGTACAGCAAAAATGAAATATTTGTACTATTTAAAAAAAACTCTTTTCTATTTGATTATATTTTAAAATATAATTTATTCCTGTGATTTCAAGCTGAATTTTTAGTTTTTAGCATCATTACTGGAGTCACATGATCCTTCA